>JANJGN010000002.1:71248517-71321017 GCA_026770705.1 Isurus oxyrinchus
CAGACACACACTCTCTTACTCCCAGAGACACACACACACTGTAACTCCCAGACACACACTCTCGAACTCCCAGACACACACACACAAACACTCTCTATCTCCCAGACACACACACACAAACACTCTCTCTAAATCCCCGGCACACACACACACACTCTTTCTAACTTCCAGACACACACACACACTCTCTCTAACAGCCAGACACACACACACACACACACTCTAACTCCCAGACACACACACACTCACTCTCTAACTTCCACACACACACAGACAAATACACTCTACTTCCCAGACACACATACACACGCTCTCTAACTACCAGACACACACACACACACACAATCTCTAACTCCTAGAAACACGCACAAACACTCTCTAACTCCCAGACACACACACACACACACACAAACACTCTCTAACTCCCAGACAGACACACACACACTTTCTCTAACTCCCAGACACACACACACACTCTCTCGAAAACCCAGACACACACACACACACACTCTAACTCCCAGACACACACACAAACTCTCTAACTCCCAGACACACCCTCTCTAACTCCCACACACACACTCTCTAACTCCCAGACACACACACACACTCACTCTCTAACTGCCGGACACATACTCTCTAACTCCCAGACACACACACACACTATAACTCCCAGACACACATTCTCTAAATGCCGGACACACACACACAAACACTCACACACACAAACACTCTCTAACTCCCAGACACACACACACAAACACTCTCTCTAACTCCAGACACACACACACACACACTCTCTAAATCCCAGACACACACACAAACACTCTCTAACTTCCACACACACACAAACACTCTCAAACTCCCAGACACACACACAATCACTCTCTAACTCCCAGACAAACAAACAAACACACTCTAACTCCCAGACACACACACAAACACTCTCTACCTCGCAGACACACACACACACGCACTCTAACCCCCACACACACACACACACTCTCTCTAACTCCCAGACACACACACACTCTCTTTAACACCCAGACACACACACACACACTCTAACCCCCAGACACACACACAAACTCTCTAACTCCCACACACACACACACAAACACTCTCTCTAACTCCCAAACACACACACACACACACACACACTCTCTAACTCCCAGACACACACACAAACACTCACTAACTCCCACACACCCACAAACACTCTCAAACTCCCAGACACACACACAAACATTCTCGAACTCCCAGACAAACACACAAACACACTCTAACTCCCAGACACACACACACACGCTCTCTAACTACCAGACACACACACACACACACTCACTCTCTAACTCCTAGACACACGCACAAACACTCGCTAACTGCCAGACACACACACACACAAACTCTCTAACTCCCAGACACACACACAAACACTCGCTAATTCCCACACACAAACACTCTCAAACTTCCAAACACACACACAAACATTCTCGAACTCCCAGACAAACACACAAACACACTCTAACTCCCAGACACACACACTCACGCACTCTAACTCCCAGACACACACTCTCTAACTCCCAGACACAAACACACACACACACACTCTCTAACTCCCAGACAGACACTCACACTCTAACTCCCAGACACACACACACAAACTCTTACTCCTACACACACGCTCTCTAACTCCCAGAGACACACTCTCTAACTCCCAGACACACACACACACTCTCTAACTGCCAGACACACACACATACACTCTAACTCCTAGACACACACTCTCTAACTCCCAGACTCACACACACACTGTAACTCCCAGACACACACTCTCAAACTCCCAGACACACACACACAAACACTCTCTCACTCCCAGACACACACACACAAACACTCTCTCTAAATCCCAGACACACACACACACACTCTTTCTAACTTCCAGACACACACACACACTCTCTCTAACACCCAGACACACAAAACACACTCTAACTCCCAGACACACACACACTCACTCTCTAACTCCCACACACACACACACAAATACACTCTATCTCCCAGACACACATACACACGCTCTCTAACTACCAGACACACACACACACACACACACACACAAACACTCTCTAACTCCCAGACACACACAAACACTCTCTAACTCCCAGACACACACACAAACAGTCCCTTACTCCAAGACACACACAGAAACACTCTCGAACTCTCAGACACACGCACAAAAACTTTCTAACTCCCAGACACACAAACACACTCTCTAACTCCCTGACACACACACACAATATCTAACTCACACACACACACACACAACACTCTCTAACTCCTAGACACACACACAAACACACTCTAAGTCCCAGACACGCACACACACACTCTCTAACTCCCTGACATACACACACACACACACACAAAAACTCTCTTAAGTCCCAGACACACACACAGACCCTCTCTAACTACCAGACACACATACACGCACACTCCCTAACTCCCAGACACACACACACTCTTTTACTCCTTTACACACATACACACACACAACCTCTCTCTAACTCCCAGACACACACAAACACACACTCTAACTCCCAGACATACACTCACACACACAAACACTCTGTAACTCCCAGACACACACATAAACACTCCCTAACTCCCAAATACACACACACACTCTCTAACTCCCATACACACACACACATACTCTCTAACTCCCAGACACACACACACACACTCTCTAAATACCGGACACACACATACACACACACACACACACACACACACACACACACACACTCTAACTCACCGATACACACACACACTCTCTAACTCCCTGACACACACACACACACACACACAAACACTCTCTAACTCCCAGACACACACACACACACAATCTCTAACTCCCAGACATACACACACACTCTCTAACTCCCACACACACACTCTCTAACTCCTGCACAGACAAACACACACACGCTCTAATTCCCAGACATGCACTCTCTAACACCCAGACACACACACACACTCTAACTCCCACACACACACTCTCTAACTGCCAGACACACACACACACACACACACACACTCTTACTCCCAGACACACACTCTCTAACTCCCAGACACAAACACACACACACACACAAACACTCTCTTACTCCCAAACAGACACACACACACTCTCTCTAACTCCCAAACACAGACACACACACTCTAACTCCCTGACACACACTATCTAACTGCCAAACACACACACACACACACACACACACTCTAACTCCCAGACACACACTCTCTAACTCCCAGACACAAACACACACACACACAAACACTCTCTAACTCCCAGTCAGACACACACACACTCTCTCTAACTCCCAGACACACACACACACACACACACACACACACACACACACACACACAAACACTCTCTAACTCACAGACACACACACAAACACTCTCTCTAATTCCCAGACACCACACACACTCTCTAACTGCCAGGCACATACACACACTCTCTCTAACTCCCACACACACACACACACATTATCTAACACCCAGACACACACACTCACACACGCTCTCACACTCCCAGACAGACACACATACACAGACTCTCTAACTCCTAGACACACACACAAACACTCTCTAACTCCTAGACACACACACAAACACTCTCTGAATCCCAGACACACGCATAAACACTCTCTAACTCCCAGTCACACACACACACTCTCTAACTCCCACACGCACACACTCACTCTCTAAGTCCCAGACACACACACACAAACACTCTCTAACTCCCACACACACACACAAACATTCTCTAACTCCCAGACACTCACACACGCTCTCTAACTGCCACACACACACACACTCTCTAAATCCCACACACACAAACACTCTCTAACTCCCAGACACACACACAAACACTTTCTAACTCCCACACACACACAAACACTCTCTAACTCCCAGACACACACACAAACACTCCCTTACTCCCAGACACACACACAAACACTCCCTTACTCCCAGACACACACACACAAACACTCTCTAACTCCCAGACACACACACAAAAACTCTCTTACTCCCAGACAAACACACACACAATATCTAATTCCCATACACACAGACACAACACTCTCTAACACCCAGACACTCACACAAACACTATCTAACTCCCAGACACACACATAAACACTCTCTAACTCCCAGACACACACACACACACTCTCGAACTCCCAGACACACACTCTCTAACTCCCAGACACACCCACACACACACATACTCTCTAACTCCCAGACACACACACTAACACTCGCTAACTCCCAGACATACACACACACTCTCTATATACCAGACACACACTCACACACACTCTAACTCCCAGATACACACACACACTCTCTAACTCCCAGACACACACACACACACTCTCTAACTCCCACACACACTCTCTCTAACTCCCACACAGACAAACACACACACTCTCTAACTCCCAAACACACACTTTCTAACACCCAGACACACACACACGCTATAACTCCCAGACACACATTCTCTAAATGCCGGACTCACAGACACAAACACTCACACACACAAACACTCTCTAACTCCCAGACACACACACACAAACACTCTCTCTAACTCCCAGACACACAGAAACACTCTCTCAAACACCCAGAGACACACACACACACACTCTAACTCCCAGACACACACTCTCTACCTGCCAGACACACACACACACACACACACACTCTAACTCCCAGACACACACTCTCTACCTGCCAGACACACACACACACACACTCTAACTCCCAGACACACACTCTCTAACTCCCAGACACACACACACACACACACACACACACACACACACACACACACACACACAAACACTCTCTAACTCCCAGACACACACACAATCACTCTCTAACTCCCAGACACACACACACACTCTCTCTAAAACCCAGACACACACACACACACACACACTCTAACTCCCAGATACACACACACACTCTCTAACTCCCAGACACACACACACACACACACACAGACACAAAGACTCTCTAACTCCCAGACACACACACACACACAATCTCTAATTCCCAGACACACATGCACACACTCTCTAACTCCCACACACACTCTCTCTAACTCCCACACAGACAAACACACACACTGTCTAACTCCCAAACACACACTCTCTAACACCCAGACACACACACACACTATAACTCCCAGACACACATTCTCTAAATGCGGGACACACAGACACAAACACTCACACACACAAACACTCTCTAACTCCCAGACACACACACACAAACACTCTCTCTAACTCCCAGACACACACACACACACACACTCTCTAACTCCCAGACACACACACAAACACTCTCTAACTTCCACACTCACACAAACACTCTCAAACTCCCAGACACACACACAAACACTCTCTAACTCCCAGACAAACAAACACACTCTAACTCCCAGACCCACACACAAACACTCTCTACCTCGCAGACACACACACACACGCACTCTAACTCCCACACACACACACACACTCTCTCCAACGCCAGACACACACACACTCTCTCTAACACCCAGACACACACACACACACTCTCACCCCCAGACACACACACAAACTCTCTAACTCCCACACACACACTCTCTAACTCCCGCACACACACTCTCTAACTCCCAGACACACACACACACTCACTCTCTAACTCCCAGACACACACTCTCTAACTCCCAGACACACACACAAACACTTTCTAACTCCCACACTCACACAAACACTCTCTAACTCCCAGACACACACACAAACACTCTCTAACTCCCAGACACACACACAAACACTTTCTAACTCCCACACACACACAAACACTCTCTAAGTCCCAGACACACACACAAACACTCCCTTACTCCCAGACACACACACAAACACTCCCTTACTCCCAGACACACACACAAACACTCTCTAACTCCCAGACACACACACAAACACTCTCTTACTCCCAGGCAAACACACACACAATATCTAATTCCCACACACACAGACACAACACTCTCTAACACCCAGACACTCACACAAACACTATCTAACTCCCAGACACACACATAAACACTCTCTATCTCCCAGACACACACACACACACTCTCTAACTCCCAGACACACACTCTCTAACTCCCAGACACACCCACACACACACATACTTTCTAACTCCCAGACACACAAACTAACACTCGCTAACTCCCAGACATACACACACACTCTCTATATACCAGACACACACACACACTCTAACTCCCAGATACACACACACACTCTCTAACTCCCAGACACACACACACACACACACACACACACACACAGACACAAAGACTCTCTAACTCCCAGACACACACACACACACACAATCTCTAACTCCCAGACACACACGCACACACTTTCTGACTCCCACACACACTCTCTGTAACTCCCACACAGACAAACACACACACTCTCTAACTACCAAACACACACTCTCTAACACCCAGACACACACACACACTATAACTCCCAGACACACATTCTCTAAATGCCGGACACACAGACACAAACACTCACACACACAAACACTCTCTAACTCCCAGACACACACACACAAACACTCTCTCTAACTCCCAGACACACAGAAACACTCTCTCAAACACCCAGAGACACACTCACACACACTCTAACTCCCAGACACACACTCTCTACCTGGCAGACACACACACACACACACTCTAACTCCCAGACACACACTCTCTAACTCCCAGACACACACACACACACACAAACACTCTCTAACTCCCAGACACACACACAATCACTCTCTAGCTCCCAGACACACACACACACTCTCTCTAAAACCCAGACACACACACACACACACACACTCTAACTCCCAGACAAACACACAAACTCTCTAACTCCCAGACACACACACACACTCACTCTCTAACTGCTGGCACACACTCTCTAACTCCCAGACACACACACACACTATAACTCCCAGACACACATTCTCTCAATGCCGGACACACACACACAAACACTCACACACACAAACACTCTCTTACTCCCAGACACACACACACAAACACTCTCTCTAACTCCCAGACACACTCACACACACACTCTCTAACTCCCAGACACACACACAAACACTCTCTAACTTCTACACTCACACAAACACTCTCAAACTCCCAGACACACACACAAACACTCTCTAACTCCCAGACAAACAAACAAACACACTCTAACTCCCAGACACACACACAAACACTCTCTACCTCGCAGACACACACACACACGCACTCTAACTCCCACACACACACACACACACACTCTCTCTAACTCCCAGACACACACACACTCTCTCTAACACCCAGACACACACACACGCACTCTAACCCCCAGACACACACACAAACTCTCTAACTCCCACACACACACTCTCTAACTCCCGCACACACACTCTCTAACTCCCAGACACACACACACACTCACTCTCTAACTCCCAGACACACACTCTCTAACTCCCAGACACACACACACAAACACTCACTCAAACTCCCAGACACACACACACACACACTCTCTAACTCCCAGACACACACACAAACACTCACTAACTCCCACACACACACAAACACTCTCAAACTCCCAGACACACACACAAACATTCTCGAACTCCCAGACAAACACACAAACACACTCTAACTCCCAGACACACACACACACGCTCTCTAACTACCAGACACACACACACACACACACACACTCTCTTACTCCCACACACACACTCTCGAACTCCCAGACACACACACACAAACACTCTCTAACTCCCAGACACACACACACAAACACTCTCTCTGAATCCCAGACACACACACACACACTCTTTCTAACTTCCAGACACACACACACACTCTTACTCCCAGACACACACACACTCACTCTCTAACTCCCACACACACACACACAAATACACTCTACCTCCCAGACACACATACACACGCTCTCTAACTACCAGACACACACACACACACACACACACACACACACACACACACACACACACACACACACACACACACACACACACACACACACACACACACACACACACACACACTCTCTAACTCCCAGACACACACACACACTCTCTCTAACACCCATACACACACACACACTCTAACTCCCAGACACACACACACTCACTCTCTAACTCCCACACACACACACAAATACACTCTACCTCCCAGACACACATACACACGCTCTCTAACTACCAGACACACACACACACACACACTCTCTAACTCCTAGAAACACGCACAAACACTCTCTCACTCCCAGACACACGCACACACATTCTCTAACTGCCGCACACACACACACACTCTCTTAAACCTACACACACACACACACACACACACACACACACACACACACACACACACACACACACACACACACACACACACACACACACACACACACACACACACACACACACACAAACACTCTCTAACTCCCAGACACACAAACACTCTCTAACTCCCAGACACACACCCAAACACTATCTAACTCCCAGACACACACACAAACACTCCCTTACTCCCACACACACACAAACACTCTCTTACTCCCAGACACACACACAAACAATCTCTAACTCCCAGACACACATACAAAAACTCTCTTACTCCCAGACAAACACACACACAATATCTAATTCCCACACACACAGACACAACACTCTCTAACACCCGGACACTCACACAAACACTCTCTAACTCCCAGACACACACTCTCTAACTCCCAGACACACCCACACACACACATACTCTCTAACTCCCAGACACACACACTGACACTCGCTAACTCCCAGACATACACACACACTCTCTATATACCAGACACACACACACACACACACACTCTAACTCCCAGATACACACACACACTCTCTAACTCCCAGACACACACACACACACACACACACACACACACACACACACACACACACACACAAAGACTCTCTAACTCCCAGACACACACACACACACAATCTCTAACTCCCAGACACACACACACACACACACACTCTAACTCCCAGACACACACACACTCACTCTCTAACTCCCACACACACACACACAAATACACTCTACCTCCCAGACACACATACACACGCTCTCTAACTACCAGACACAAACACACACACACACACACACTCTCTAACTCCTAGAAACACGCACAAACACTCTCTAACTCTCAGACACACGCACAAACACTCTCTAAATCCCAGACACATGCACACACAGTCTCTAACTCCCAGACACACACACACACATTCTCTAACTGCCGCACACACACACACTCTCTTAAACCCACACACACACACACACACACACACAAACACTCTCTAACTCCCAGACACACACAAACACTCTCTAACTCCCAGACACACAAACACTCTCTAACTCCCAGACACACACACAAACACTCCCTTACTCCCAGACACACACACAAACACTCTCTTACTCCCAGACACACACACAAACACTCTCTAACTCGCAGACACACACACAAAAACTCTCTTACTCCCAGACAAACACACACACAATATCTAATTCCCACACACACAGACACAACACTCTCTAACACCCGGACACTCACACAAACACTCTCTAACTCCCAGACACACACTCTCTAACTCCCAGAAATACCCACACACACACATACTGTCTAACTCCCAGACAGACACTCACACTCTAACTCCCAGACACACACACACACACTCTCTTACTCACACACACACGCTCTCTAACTCCCAGAGACACACTCTCTAACTCCCAGACACACACGCACACTCTCTAACTGCCAGACACACACACACACACTCTAACTCCCAGACACACACTCTCTAACTCCCAGAGACACACACACACTGTAACTCCCAGACACACACTCTCGAACTCTCAGACACACACACACAAACACTCTCTAACTCCCAGACACACACACACAAACACTCTCTCTAAATCCCAGACAAACACACACACACACTCTTTCTAACTTCCAGACACACACACACACTCTCTCTAACACCCAGACACACACACACACACTCTAACTCCCAGAAACACACACACTCACTCTCTAACTCCCAGATACAGACACACAAATACACTCTACCTCCCAGACACACATACACACGCTCTCTAACTACCAGACACACACACACACACACACACACTCTCTAACTCCTAGAAACACGCACAAACACTCTCTAACTCCCAAACACACGCACAAACACTCTCTAAATCCCAGACACACGCACACACACTCTCTAACTCCCAGACACACACACATTCTCTAACTGCCGCACACACACACACTCTCTTAATCCCACACACACACACACACACACACACAAACACTCTTAACTCCCAGACACACAAACACTCTCTAACTCCCAGACACACGCACAAACACTCTCTAAATCCCAGACACACGCACACACACTCTCTAACTCCCAGACACACACACACACATTATCTAACTGCCGCACACACACACACTCTCTTAATCCCACACACACACACACACACAAACACTCTCTAACTCCCAGACACACACAAACACTGTCTAACTCCCAGACACACAAACACTCTCTAACTCCCAGACACACACACAAACACTCTCTAAATCCCAGACACACACACAAACACTCTCTAACTCCCAGACACACACACAAACACTCCCTTACTCCCAGACACACACACAAACACTCCCTTACTACCAGACACACACACAAACACTCTCTAACTCCCAGACACACACACAAAAACTCTCTTACTCCCAGACAAACACACACACAATATCTAATTCCCACACACACAGACACAACACTCTCTAACACCCGGACACTCACACAAACAATCTCTTACTCCCAGACACACACATAAACACTCTCTAACTCCCAGACACACACAGACACACTCTCTAACTCCCAGACACATACTCTCTAACTCCCAGACACACCCACACACACACATACTCTCTAACTCCCAGACACACACACTAACACTCGCTAACTCCCAGACATACACACACACTCTCTATATACCAGACACACACACACACTCTAACTCCCAGATACACACACACACTCTCTAACTCCCAGACACACACACACACACGCACACACACACACACACACAGACACAAAGACTCTCTAACTCCCAGACACACACACACACACAATCTCTACTCCCAGACACACACACACACACACTCTCAAACTCCCAGACACACACACAATCACTCTCTAACTCCCAGACAAACAAACAAACACTCTCTACCTCGCAGACACACACACACATGCACTATAACTCCCACACACACACACACACTCTCTCTAACTCCCAGACACACACACACTCTCTCTAACACGCAGACACACACACACACACTCTAACCCCCAGACACACACAAAAGCTCTCTCAACTCCCACACACACACTCTCTAACTCCCGCACACACACTCTCTAACTCCCAGACACACACACACACTCACTCTCTAACTCCCAGACACGCACTCTCTAACTCCCAGACACACACACACAAACACTCACTCAAACTCCCAGACACACACACACACACACTCTCTAACTCCCAGACACACACACAAACACTCACTAACTCATACACACAAACACTCTCAAACTCCCAGACACACACACAAACATTCTTGAACTCCCAGACAAACACACACACACACTCTAACTCCCAGATACACACACTCACGCACTCTAACTCCCAGACACACACTCTCTAACTCCCAGACACAAACACACACACAAACACTCTCTAACTCCCAGACAGACACTCACAATCTAACTCCCAGACACACACACACACTCTCTTACTCCCACACACTCGCTCTCTAACTCCTAGAGACACACTCTCGAACTCCCAGACACACACAAACACTCTCTAACTGCCAGACACACACACACACTGTAACTCCCAGACACACACTCTCGAACTCCCAGCCACACACACACAAACACTCTCTAACTCCCAGACACACACACACACACTCTTTCTGACTTCCAGACACACACACACACTCTCTCTAACACCCAGACACACACACACACACTCTAACTCCCAGACACACACACACTCACTCTCTAACTTCCACACACACACACACAAATACACTCTACCTCCCAGACACACACACACTCTCTCTAACTCCCACCCAGACAAACACATACACTCTCTAACTCCCACACACACACTCTCTAACACCCAGACACACACTCTAACTCCCACACACACACTCTCTAACAGCCAGATACACACACACACACATTCTAACTCCCAGACACACACTCTCTAACTCCCAGACACACACACACACACACACACACACGCACACACACACACACAAACACTCTCTAACTCCCAGACACACACACAATCACTCTCTTACTCCCGGACAGACACACACACACTCTCTCTAACTCCCAGACACACACACACACTCTCTCTAAAACCCAGACACACACACACACACACTCGAACTCCCTGACACACACACAAACTCTCTAACTCCCACACACACACTCTCTAATTCCCACACACACACTCTCTAACTCCCAGACACACACACACTCTCTAACTCCCAGACACACACACACACTCACTCTCTAACTGGCGGACACACACTCTCTAGCTCCCAGACAAACACACACACTATTACTCCCAGACACACATTTTCTAAATGCCGGACACACACACACAAACACTCACAGACACAAACACTGTCTAACTCCCAGACACACACACACAAACACTCTCTCTAACTCCCAGACACACACACAAACACTCTCTAACTTCCACACACGCACAAACACTCTCAAACTCCCAGACACACACACAATCACTCTCTAACTCCCAGACAAACAAACAAACACACTCTAACTCCCAGACACACACACAAACACTCTCTACCTCGCAGACACACACACACATGCACTCTAACTCCCACACACACGCACACACTCTTTCTAACTCCCAGACACACACACACTCTCTCTAACACCCAGACACACACACACACACACTCTAACCCCCAGACACACACACAAACTCTCTAACTCCCACACACACACTCTCTAACTCCCGCACACACACTCTCTAACTCCCAGACACACACACACACTCACTCTCTAACTCCCAGACACACACACAAAAACTCTCTTACTCCCAGACAAACACACACACAATATCTAATTGCCACACACACAGACACAACACTCTCTAACACCCGGACACTCACACAAACACTCTCTAACTCCCAGACACACACTCTCTAACTCCCAGACACACCCACACACACACATACTCTCTAACTCCCAGACACACACACTAACACTCGCTAACTCCCATACATACACACACACTCTCTATATACCAGACACACACACACACACACACACACTCTAACTCCCAGATACACACACACACACTCTCTAACTCCCAGACACACACACACACACACACACACACAGACACTAAGACTCTCTAACTCCCAGACACACACACACACACAATCCCTAACTCCCAGACACACACGCACACACTCTCTAACTCCCACACACACTCTCTCTAACTCCCACCCAGACAAACACATACACTCTCTAACTCCCAAACACACACCCTCTAACACCCAGACACACACACACACACTCTAACTCCCACACACACACTCTCTAACAGCCAGATACACACACACACACACTCTCTAACTCCCAGACACACACTCTCTAACTCCCAGACACACACACACACACACACACACGCACACACAAACACACAAACACTCTCTAACTCCCTGACACACACACAATCACTCTCTTACTCCCAGACAGACACACACACACTCTCTCTAACTCCCAGACACACACACACACTCTCTCTAAAACCCAGACACACACACACACACACACACACACACACACACACACTCGAACTCCCAGACACACACACAAACTCTCTAACTCCCACACACACACTCTCTAACTCCCACACACTCACTCTCTAACTCCCAGACACACACACACACTCACTCTCTAACTGGCGGACACACACTCTCTAGCTCCCAGACACACACACACACACACTATAACTCCCAGACACACATTCTCTAAATGCCGGACACACACACACAAACACTCACACACACAAACACTGTCTAACTCCCAGACACACACACACAAACACTCTCTCTAACTCCCAGACACACACACACACACACACTCTCTAACTCCCAGACACACACACAAACACTCTCTAACTTCCACACACGCACAAACACTCTCAAACTCCCAGACACACACACAATCACTCTCTAACTCCCAGACAAACACACACACACACTCTCTAACTCCCAGACACACACACAATCACTCTCTAACTCCCAGACAAACAAACAAACACACTCTAACTCCCAGACACACACACAAACACTCTCTACCTTGCAGACACACACACACACTCTCTCTAACTCCCAGACACACACACACTCTCTCTAACACCCAGACACACACACACACACTCTAACCCCCAGACACTCACACAAACTCTCTAACTCCCACACACACACTCTCTAACTCCCGCACACACACTCTCTAACTCCCAGACACACACACACACTCACTCTCTAACTCCCAGACACACACTCTCTAACTCCCAGACACACACACACAAACACTCACTCAAACTCCCAGACACACACACACACACACACACTCTAACTCCCAGACACACACACAAACACTCACTAACTACCACACACAAACACTCTCAAACTCCCAGACACACACACAAACATTCTCGAACTCCCAGACAAACACACAAACACACTCTAACTCCCAGACACACACACTCACGCACTTTAACTCCCAGACACACACTCTCTAACTCCCAGACACAAACACACACACACACTCTCTTACTCCCAGACACTCACACTCTCTTACTCCCACACGCACGCTCTCTAACTCCCAGACACACACTCTCTAACTCCCAGACACACACACACACTCTCTAACTGCCAGACACACACACACACACTCTGACTCCCAGACACACACTCTCTAACTCCCAGAGACACACACACACTGTAACTCCCAGACACACACTCTCGAACTCCCAGACACACACACACAAACACTCTCTATCTCCCAGACACACACACACAAACACTCTCTCTAAATCCCCGGCACACACACACACACTCTTTCTAACTTCCAGACACACACACACACTCTCTCTAACAGCCAGACACACACACACACACACACTCTAACTCCCAGACACACACACACTCACTCTCTAACTTCCACACACACACACACAAATACACTCTACTTCCCAGACACACATACACACGCTCTCTAACTACCAGACACACACACACACACACAATCTCTAACTCCTAGAAACACGCACAAACACTCTCTAACTCCCAGACACACACACACACACACACAAACACTCTCTAACTCCCAGACACACACACAATCACTCTCTAACTCCCAGACAGACACACACACACTCTCTCTAACTCCCAGACACACACACACACTCTCTCGAAAACCCAGACACACACACACACACACTCTAACTCCCAGACACACACACAAACTCTCTAACTCCCAGACACACCCTCTCTAACTCCCACACACACACTCTCTAACTCCCAGACACACACACACACTCACTCTCTAACTGCCGGACACATACTCTCTAACTCCCAGACACACACACACACACTATAACTCCCAGACACACATTCTCTAAATGCCGGACACACACACACAAACACTCACACACACAAACACTCTCTAACTCCCAGACACACACACACAAACACTCTCTCTAACTCCAGACACACACACACACACACTCTCTAAATCCCAGACACACACACAAACACTCTCTAACTTCCACACACACACAAACACTCTCAAACTCCCAGACACACACACAATCACTCTCTAACTCCCAGACAAACAAACAAACACACTCTAACTCCCAGACACACACACAAACACTCTCTACCTCGCAGACACACACACACACGCACTCTAACCCCCACACACACACACACACTCTCTCTAACTCCCAGACACACACACACTCTCTTTAACACCCAGACACACACACACACACTCTAACCCCCAGACACACACACAAACTCTCTAACTCCCACACACACACTCTCTAACTCCCAGACACACACACACACTCACTCTCTAACTCCCAGACACACACTCTCTAACTCCCAGACACACACACACAAACACTCACTCAAACTCCCAGACACACACACACACACACTCTCTAACTCCCAGACACACACACAAACACTCACTAACTCCCACACACACACAAACACTCTCAAACTCCCAGACACACACACAAACATTCTCGAACTCCCAGACAAACACACAAACACACTCTAACTCCCAGACACACACCCACACGCTCTCTAACTACCAGACACACACACACACACACACACACTCACTCTCTAACTCCTAGACACACGCACAAACACTCGCTAACTGCCAGACACACACACACACAAACTCTCTAACTCCCAGACACACACACAAACACTCGCTAACTCCCACACACAAACACTCTCAAACTTCCAAACACACACACAAACATTCTCGAACTCCCAGACAAACACACAAACACTCTCTAACTCCCAGACACACACACTCACGCACTCTAACTCCCAGACACACGCTCTCTAACTCCCAGACACAAACACACACACACACACTCTCTAACTCCCAGACAGACACTCACACTCTAACTCCCAGACACACACACACAAACTCTTACTCCTACACACACGCTCTCTAACTCCCAGAGACACACTCTCTAACTCCCAGACACACACACACACTCTCTAACTGCCAGACACACACACATACACTCTAACTCCTAGACACACACTCTCTAACTCCCAGACTCACACACACACTGTAACTCCCAGACACACACTCTCAAACTCCCAGACACACACACACAAACACTCTCTCACTCCCAGACACACACACACAAACACTCTCTCTAAATCCCAGACACACACACACACTCTTTCTAACTTCCAGACACACACACACACTCTCTCTAACACCCAGACACACAAAACACACTCTAACTCCCAGACACACACACACTCACTCTCTAACTCCCACACACACACACACAAATACACTCTATCTCCCAGACACACATACACACGCTCTCTAACTACCAGACACACACACACGCACACACACACACACACACACTCTCTAACTCCTAGAAACACGCACAAACACTCTCTAACTCCCAGACACACGCACAAACACTCTCTGAATCCTAGACACACGCACACACACTCTCTAACTCCCAGACACACACACACACATTCTCTAACTGCCGCACACACACACACACACTCTCTTAATCCCACACACAGACACACACACACACACACAAACACTCTCTAACTCCCAGACACACACAAACACTCTCTAACTCCCAGACACACACACAAACACTCTCTAACACCCACACACACACAAACACTCTCTAACTCCCAGACACACACACAAACAGTTCCTTACTCCCAGACACACACAGAAACACTCTCTAACTCTCAGACACACGCACAAAAACGTTCTAACTCCCAGACACACAAACACACTCTCTAACTCCCTGACACACACTCACACAATATCTAACTCACACACACACACACACAACACTCTCTAACTCCCGGACACACACACAAACACTCTGTAACTCCCAGACACACACATAAAAACTCCCTAACTCCCAGACACACAAACACACTCTCTAACTCCCTGACACACACACACACAATATCTAACTCACACACACACACACACTCAACACTCTCTAACTCCCGGACACACACACAAACACTCTCTAACTCCCAGACACACACACACACACTCTCTAACTCCCTGACATACACACACACACACACACAAACACTCTCTAAGTCCCAGACACACACACAGACCCTCTCTAACTACCAGACACACTCACACGCACACTCCCTAACTCCCAGACACACACACACTCTTTTACTCCTTTACACACATACAAACACACAACCTCTCTCTAACTCCCAGACACACACAAACACACACTCTAACTCCCAGACATACACTCACACACACAAACACTCTGTAACTCCCAGACACACACATAAACACTCCCTAACTCCCAGATACACACACACACTCTCTACCTCCCATACAGACACACATACTCTCTAACTCCCAGACACACACACACACACTCTCTAAATACCAGACACACAGATACACACACACACACACACACACACTCTAACTCACCGATACACACACACACTCTCTAACCCCCTGACACACACACACACACAATCTCTAACTCCCTGACATACACACACACTCTCTAGCTCCCACACACACACTCTCTAACTCCCGCACAGACAAACACACACACTCTCTAATTCCCAGACACGCACTCTCTAACACCCAGACACACACACACACTCTAACTCCCACACACACACTCTCTAACTGCCAGACACACACACACACACACACACACACACTCTTACTCCCAGACACACACTCTTTAACTCCCAGACACAAACACACACACACACACAAACACTCTCTTACTCCCAAACAGACACACACACACTCTCTCTAACTCTCAAACACACACACACACATTCTAATTCCCAGACACACACTATCTAACTGCCAAACACACACACACACACACACACACACACTCTCTAACTCCCAGACACACACTCTCTAACTCCCAGACACAAACACACACACATACAAACACTCTCTAACTCCCTGTCAAACACACACACACTCTCTCTAACTCCCAGACACACACACACACACACAAACACTCTCTAACTCACAGACACACACACACACACTCTCTCTAATTCCCAGACACCACACACACTCTCTAACTGCCAGGCACATACACACACTCTCTCTAACTCCCACACACACACTCACACACACACATTATCTAACACCCAGACACACACACTCACACACGCTCTCACACTCCCAGACACACACACACATACACAGACTCTCTAACTCCTAGACACACACACAAACACTCTCGAACTCCCAGACACACACACAACCACTCTCTGAATCCCAGACACACGCACAAACACTCTCTAACTCCCAGTCACACACACACACTCTCTAACTCCCCCACGCACACACTCACTAAGTCCCAGACACACACACACACACACAAACACTCTCTAACACCGACACACACACACAAACATTCTCTAACACCCAGACACTCACACACACTCTCTAACTGCCACACACACACACACACTCTCTAAATCCCACACACACAAACACTCTCTAACTCCCAGACACACACACAAACACTTTCTAACTCCCACACACACACAAACACTCTCTAACTCCCAGACACACACACAAACACTCCCTTACTCCCAGACACACACACAAACACTCCCTTACTCCCAGACACACGCACAAACACTCTCGAACTCCCAGACACACACACAAAAACTCTCTTACTCCCAGACAAACACACACACAATATTTAATTCCCACACACACAGACACAACACTCTCTAACACCCAGACACTCACACAAACACTATCTAACTCCCAGACACACACATAAACACTCTCTAACTCCCAGACACATACACACACACTCTCTAACTCCCAGACACACACTCTCTAACTCCCAGACACACCCACACACACACATACTCTCTAACCCCCAGACACACACACTAACACTCGCTAACTCTCAGACATACACACACACTCTCTATATACCAGACACACACACACACACACTCTAACTCCCAGATACACACACACACTCTCTAACTCCCAGACACACACACACACACAGACACACACAGACACAAAGACTCTCTAACTCCCAGACACACACACACACACAATCTCTAACTCCCAGACACACACGCACACACTCTCTAACTCCCACACACACTCTCTCTAACTCCCACACAGACAAACACACACAATCTCTAACTCCCAAACACACACTCTCTAACACCCAGACACACACACACACTCTATCTCCCACACACACACTCTCAAACTGCCAGATACACACACACACACACACACACAAACACTCTCTAACTCCCAGACACACACACACTCTCTCTCTAAAACCCAGACACACACACACACACACTCTAACTCCCAGACACACACACAAACTCTCCATCTCCCAGACACACACTCTCTAACTCCCAGACACACACACACACTCACTCTCTAACTCCCAGACACACACACACACACACTCTCTAACTCCCAGACACACACACACACACACTCTCTAACTGCCGGACACACACTCTCTAACTCCCAGACACACACACACACTCTAACTCCCAGACACACATTCTCTAAATGCCGGACACACACACACAAACACTCACACACACAAACACTGTCTAACTCCCAGACACACACACACAAACACTCTCTCTAACTCCCAGACACACACACACACACACACACACACACACTCTCTAACTCCCAGACACACACACAAACACTCTCTAACTTCCACACACGCACAAACACTCTCAAACTCCCAGACACACACACAATCACTCTCTAACTCCCAGACAAACAAACAAACACACTCTAACTCCCAGACACACACACAAACACTCTCTACCTTGCAGACACACACACACATGCACTCTAACTCCCACACACACACACACACTCTCTCTAACTCCCAGACACACACACACTCTCTCTAACACCCAGACACACACACACACTCTAACCCCCAGACACACACACAAACTCTCTAACTCCCACACACACACTCTCTAACTCCCACACACACACTCTCTAACTCCCAGACACACACACACACTCACTCTCTAACTCCCAGACACACACTCTCTAACTCCCAGACACACACACACAAACACTCACTCAAACTCCCAGACACACACACACACACACACTCTAACTCCCAGACACACACACAAACACTCACTAACTACCACACACAAACACTCTCAAACTCCCAGACACACACACAAACATTCTCGAACTCCCAGACAAACACACAAACACACTCTAACTCCCAGACACACACACTCACGCACTTTAACTCCCAGACACACACTCTCTAACTCCCAGACACAAACACACACACACACTCTCTTACTCCCAGACACTCACACTCTCTTACTCCCACACGCACGCTCTCTAACTCCCAGACACACACTCTCTAACTCCCAGACACACACACACACTCTCTAACTGCCAGACACACACACACACACTCTGACTCCCAGACACACACTCTCTAACTCCCAGAGACACACACACACTGTAACTCCCAGACACACACTCTCGAACTCCCAGACACACACACACAAACACTCTCTATCTCCCAGACACACACACACAAACACTCTCTCTAAATCCCCGGCACACACACACACACTCTTTCTAACTTCCAGACACACACACACACTCTCTCTAACAGCCAGACACACACACACACACACACTCTAACTCCCAGACACACACACACTGACTCTCTAACTTCCACACACACACACACAAATACACTCTACTTCCCAGACACACATACACACGCTCTCTAACTACCAGACACACACACACACACACAATCTCTAACTCCTAGAAACACGCACAAACACTCTCTAACTCCCAGACACACACACACACACACACAAACACTCTCTAACTCCCAGACACACACACAATCACTCTCTAACTCCCAGACAGACACACACACACTCTCTCTAACTCCCAGACACACACACACACTCTCTCGAAAACCCAGACACACACACACACACACTCTAACTCCCAGACACACACACAAACTCTCTAACTCCCAGACACACCCTCTCTAACTCCCACACACACACTCTCTAACTCCCAGACACACACACACACTCACTCTGTAACTGCCGGACACATACTCTCTAACTCCCAGACACACACACACACTATAACTCCCAGACACACATTCTCTAAATGCCGGACACACACACACAAACACTCACACACACAAACACTCTCTAACTCCCAGACACACACAAACACTCTCAAACTCCCAGACACACACACAAACATTCTCGAACTCCCAGACAAACACACAAACACACTCTAACTCCCAGACACACACACACACGCTCTCTAACTACCAGACACACACACACACACACACACACACACTCACTCTCTAACTCCTAGACACACGCACAAACACTCCCTAACTGCCAGACACACACACACACAAACTCTCTAACTCCCAGACACACACACAAACACTCGCTAACTCCCACACACAAACACTCTCAAACTTCCAAACACACACACAAACATTCTCGAACTCCCAGACAAACACACAAACACACTCTAACTCCCAGACACACACACTCACGCACTCTAACTCCCAGACACACACTCTCTAACTCCCAGACACAAACACACACACACACACTCTCTAACTCCCAGACAGACACTCACACTCTAACTCCCAGACACACACACACAAACTCTTACTCCTACACACACGCTCTCTTACTCCCAGAGACACACTCTCTAACTCCCAGACACACACACACACTCTCTAACTGCCAGACACACACACATACACTCTAACTCCTAGACACACACTCTCTAACTCCCAGACTCACACACACACTGTAACTCCCAGACACACACTCTCAAACTCCCAGACACACACACACAAACACTCTCTCACTCCCAGACACACACACACAAACACTCTCTCTAAATCCCAGACACACACACACACACTCTTTCTAACTTCCAGACACACACACACACTCTCTCTAACACCCAGACACACAAAACACACTCTAACTCCCAGACACACACACACTCACTCTCTAACTCCCAGACACACACACACAAACACTCACTCAAACTCCCAGACACACACACACACACACTCTCTAACTCCCAGACACACACACAAACACTCACTAACTCCCACACACACACAAACACTCTCAAACTCCCAGACACACACACAAACATTCTCGAACTCCCCGACAAACACGCAAGCACACTCTAACTCCCAGACACACACACACACGCTCTCTAACTTTCAGACACACACACACACACACACACACACACACTCTCTAACGCCTAGACACACGCACAAACACTCTCTAACTGCCAGACAGACACTCATACTCTAACTCCCAGACACACACACACACTCTCTTACTCCCACACACACTCTCTCTAACTCCCAGAGACACACTCTCTTACTCCCAGACACACACACACACTCTCTTACTGCCAGACACACACACACACACTCTAACTCCCAGACACACACTCTCTAACTCCCAGACACACACACACAAACACTCTCTAACTCCCAGACACACACACAAACACTCTCTCTAAATCCCAGACACACACACACACACTCTTTCTAACTTCCAGACACACACACACACTCTCTCTAACACCCAGACACATACACTCAGACACTCTAACTCCCAGACACACACACAAATACACTCTAACTCCCAGACACACACACAAACACTCTCTTCCTCCCAGACACACATACACACGCTCTCTAACTACCAGACACACACACACACACACACACACACAGTCTCTAACTCCCAGAAACACGCACACACACTCTCTAACTCCCAGACACACACACACACATTCTCTAACTGCCGCACACACACACACATTCTCTTAATCCCACACACACACACACACACACAAACACTCTCTAACTCCCAGACACACACAAACACTCTCCAACTCCCAGACACACACACAAACACTCTCTAACACCCACATACACACACAAACACTCTCTAACTCCCAGACACACACACAAACAGTCCCTTACTCCCAGACACACACAGAAACACTCTGTAACTCTCAGACACACGCACAAAAAATTTCTAACTCCCAGACACACACACACACTCTCTAATTCCCTGACACACACACACACACACAATATCTAACTCACACACACACACACACACGCACAACACTCTCTAACTCCCGGACATACACACAAACACTCTCTAACTCCCAGACACACACACACACACTCCCTTTCTCCCAGACACACACACAAAAACTCTCTTACTCCCAGACAAACACACACACAATATCTAATTCTCACACACACAGACACAACACTCTCTAACACCCGGACACTCACACAAACAAACTCTAACTCCCAGACACACACACACACGCTCTCTAACTTTCAGACACACACAAACACACACACACACACACTCACTCTCTAACGCCTAGACACACGCACAAACACTCTCTAACTGCCAGACACACACACAGACAAGCACTCCATCTCCCAGACACACACTCTCTAACTCCCAGACACAAACACACACACACACTCTCTTACTCCCAGACAGACAGTCACACTCCAACTCCCAGACACACACACACACACTCTCTTACTCCCACACACACGCTCTCTAACTCCCAGAGACACACTCTCTTACTCCCAGACACACAGACACACTCTCTTACTGCCAGACACACACACACACGCTCTAACTCCCAGACACACACTCTCTAACTCCCAGACACACACACGCACTCTAACTCCCTGACACACACTCTCGAACTCCCAGACACACACACACAAACACTCTCTAACTCCCAGACACACACACACAAACACTCTCTCTAAATCCCAGACACACACACACACACACTCTTTCTAACTTCCAGACACACACACACACACTCTCTAACACCCAGACACACACACTCACGCACTCTAACTCCCAGACACACACACACTCACTCTCTAACTCCCACACACACACACAAATACACTCTAACTCCCAGACACACACACAAACACTCTCTTCCTCCCAGACACACATACACAAGCTCTCTAACTACCAGACACACACACACACACACACACACACACAGTCTCTAACTCCCAGAAACACGCACAAACACTCTCTAACTCCCAGACACACTCAGAAACACTCTCTAAATCGCAGACACACGCACACACACTCTCTAACTCCCAGACACACACACACACACTCCCTTACTCCCAGACACACACACAAAAACTCTCTTACTCCCAGACAAACACACACACAATATCTAATTCCCACACACACAGACACAACACTCTCTAACACCCGGACACTCACACAAACACTCTCTAACTCCCAGACGCACACATAAACACTCTCTAACTCCCAGACACACACACACACACTCTCTAACTCCCAGACACACATACTCTCTAACTCCCAGACACACACACACACACTCTCTAACTCCCAGACACACATACTCTCTAACTCCCAGACACACACACACACATACTCTCTAACTCCCAGACACACACACTAACACTCGCTAACTCCCAGACACACTCACACACACTCTCTAAATACCAGACACACACACACACACACTCTATCTCCCAGATACACACACACACACACACACACACACACACACACACACTCTATCTCCCAGATACACACACACACACACACACACACACACACACACACACACACACACACACAGACACAAACACTCTCTAACTCCCAGACACACACACACACACACAATCTCTAACTCCCAGACACACACGCACACACTCTCTAACTCCCACACACACTCTCTCTAACTCCCACACAGACAAACACACACACTCTCTAACTCCCAAACACACACTCTCTAACACGCAGAAACACACACACACGCGCTAACTCCCAAACACACACTCTCTAACAGCCAGATACACACACACACACACTCTAACTCCCAGACACACACTCTCTAAATCCCAGACACACACACACACACACACACAAACACTCTCTAACACCCAGACACACACACAATCAGTCTCTAACTCCCAGACAGAGACACACACACTCCCTCTAACTCCTAGACACACACACACACTCTCTCTAAAACCCAGACACACATACACACACACTCTAACTCTCAGACACACACACAAACTCTCTAACTCCCACACACACACTCTCTAACTCCCACACACACACTCTCTAACTCCCAGACACACACACACACTCACTCTCTAACTGCCGGAAACACACTCTCTAACTCCCAGACACACACACACACTATAACTCCCAGACACACATTCTCTAAATGCCGGACACACACACACAAACACTCACACACACAAACACTCTCTAACTCCCAGACACACACACACACTCTCTCTAACACCCAGACACACACACACACACACTCTAACCCACAGACACACACTCTCTAACTCCCAGAAACACACACACAAACACTCACTCAAACTCCCAGACACACACACACACACACACTCTCTAAGTCCCAGACACAGGCACAAACACACTCTAACTCCCACACACACACAAACACTCTCTACCTCCCAGACACACACACACACACGCTCTCTAACTACAAGACACACACACACACACACACTCTCTAACTCCTGGACACACGCACAAACACTCTCTAACTCCCAGACACACGTACAAACACTCTCTAAATCCCAGACACACACACACAATTTCTAACTGCCACACACACACACACACACTCTCTAAATCCCACAGACACGAACACTCTCTAACTCCCAGACACACACACAAACACTCTCTAACTCCCACACACACACCAACACTCTCTAACTCCCAGACACACACACAAACACTCCCTTCCTCCCAGACACACGCACAAACACTCTCTAACTCCAAGACACACACACAAAAACTCTCTTACTCCCAGACAAACACACACAAAATATCTAATTCCCACACACACAGACACAACACTCTCTAACACCCGGACACTCACACAAGCACTCTCTCACTCCCAGACACACACATAATCACTCACTAACTCCAAGACACACACACACACACTCTCTAACTCCCAGACACACACTCTCTAACTCTCAGACACACACACACACACACATACTCTCCAACTCCCAGACACACACACTAACACTCGCTAACTCCCAGATACACACACAAACTCTCTAACTCCCAGACACACACTCTCTAACTCCCACAAACACACTCTCTATATACCAGACACACACACACACACACTCTAACTCCCAGATACACACACAAACTCTCTAACTCCCAGACACACACTCTCTAACTCCCACACACACACTCTATAACTCCCAGACACACACACACACTCACTCTCTAAATGCCGGACACACACTCTCTAACTCCCAGACACACACACACACTATAACTCCCAGACACACATTCTCTAAATGCCGGACACACACACACAAACACTCACACACACAAACACTCTCTAACTCCCAGACACACACACACAAACACTCTCTAACATCCACACACACACAAACACTCACTCAAACTCCCAGACACACACACAAACACTCTCTAACTCCCAGACAAACAAACCAATGCACTCTAACTCCCAGACACGCACACAAACACTCTCTACCTCGCAGACACACACACACATGCACTCTAACTCCCACACACACACACACACACTCTCTTAACTCCCAGACACACACACACACTCTCTCTAACACCCACACACACACACACACACACTCTAACCCCCAGACACACACACAAACTCTCTAACTCCCACACACACACTCTCTAACTCCCACACACACACTCTCTAACACCCAGACACACACACACACACTCACTCTCTAACTCCCAGACACACACTCTCTAACTCCCTGGCACACACACACAAACACTCACTCAATCTCCCAGACACACACACACACTCTCTAACTCCCAGACACACACACAAACACTCACTAACTCCCACACACACACAAACACTCTCAAACTCCCAGACACACACTCAAACTTTCTCGAACTCCCAGACAAACACACAAACACACTCTAACTCCCAGACACACACACACACGCTCTCTAACTTTCAGACACACCCACACACACACACACACACACTCACTCTCTAACTCCTAGACACACGCACAAACACTCTCCAACTGCCAGACACACACACAGACACGCACTCTAACTACCAGACACACACTCTCTAACTCCCAGACACAAACACACACACACACACACTCTCTAACTCTCAGACAGTCACAATCTAACTCCCAGACACACACACACACTCTCTTACTCCCACACACACGCTCCCTAACTCCCAGAGACACACTCTCTTACTCCCAGACACACACACACACTCTCTTACTGCCAGACACACACACACACTCACACACACAAACACTCTCTAACTCCCAGACACACACACACACAAACACTCTCTCTAAATCCCAGACACACACACACACACTCCCTAACTCCTAGACACACGCACAAACACTCTCTAACTCCCAGACACACGCACAAACACTCTCTAAATCCCAGACACACACACAAACACTCACTAACTCCCAGACACCCACACACACTCTCTAACTGCCACACACACACACACTCTCGAAATCCCACACAGACAAACACTCTCTAACTCCCAGACACACACACAAACACTCTCTAACTCCCACACACACACTAACACTCGCTAACTCCCACACACACACTCTCTAACTCCCACACACACACTCTCTAACTCCCAGACACACACACACACACACTCTCTAACTCCCAGACACACACACAAACACTCACTAACTCCCACACACACACAAACACTCTCAAACTCCCAGACACACACTCAAACTTTCTCGAACTCCCAGACAAACACACAAACACACTCTAACTCCCAGACACACACACACACGCTCTCTAACTTTCAGACACACCCACACACACACACACACACACACTCACTCTCTAACTCCTAGACACACGCACAAACACTCTCCAACTGCCAGACACACACACAGACACGCACTCTAACTCCCAGACACACACTCTCTAACTCCCAGACACAAACACACACACACACACACTCTCTAACTCTCAGACAGACAGTCACAATCTAACTCCCAGACACACACACACACTCTCTTACTCCCACACACACGCTCTCTAACTCCCAGAGACACACTCTCTTACTCCCAGACACACACACACACTCTCTTACTGCCAGACACACACACACACTCACACACACAAACACTCTCTAACTCCCAGACACACACACACACAAACACTCTCTCTAAATCCCAGACACACACACACACACTCTCTAACTCCTAGACACATGCACAAACACTCTCTAACTCCCAGACACACGCACAAACACTCTCTAAATCCCAGACACACACACAAACACTCACTAACTCCCAGACACCCACACACACTCTCTAACTGCCACACACACACACACACTCTCGAAATCCCACACAGACAAACACTCTCTAACTCCCAGACACACACACAAACACTCTCTAACTCCCACACACACACCAACACTCTCTAACTCCCAGACACACACGCAAACACTCCCTTACTCCCAGACACACGCACAAACACTCTCTTACTCCCAGACACACACACAAAAACTCTCTTACTCCCACACAAACACACACACAATATCTAATTCCCACACACACAGACACAACACTCTCTAACACCCGGACACTCACACAAACACTCTCTCACTCCCAGAAACACACATAAATACTCTCTAACTCCCAGACACACACTCTCTAACTCCCAGACACACACACACACACACATACTCTCTAACTCCCAGACACACACACTAACACTCGCTAACTCCCAGACACACACACACACTCTTTTTATACCAGACACACACACACACACACACACACTCTAACTCCCAGATACACACACACACACTCTCTAACTCCCAGACACACACACACACACACACACACACACACACACACACACACACACACACACAGACACAAAGACTCTCTAACTCCCAGACACACACACACACAGTCTCTAACTCCCACACACACTCACTCTAACTCACACACAGACAAACACACACACTCTCTAACTCCCAAACACACACTCTCTAACACCCAGACACACACACACTCTAACTCCCACACACACACTCTCTAACAGCCAGATACATACACACACACACTCTAACACCCAGACACACACTCTCTAACTCCCAGACACACACACACACACACACACACACACAAACACTCTCTAACTCCCAGACACACACACAATCACTCTCTAACTCCCAGACAGACACTCACACACTCTCTCTAACTCCCAGACACACACACACACTCTCTCTAAAACCCAGACACACACACACACACACTCTAACTCCCAGACACACACACAGACACGCACTCTAACTCCCAGACACACACTCTCTAACTCCCAGACACAAACACACACACACACACACACTCTCTAACTCTCAGACAGACAGTCAAAATCTAACTCCCAGACACACACAGACACTCTCTTACTCCCACACACACGCTCTCTAACTCCCAGAGACACACTCTCTTACTCCCAGACACACACACACACTCTCTTACTGCCAGACACACACACACACTCACACACACAAACACTCTCTAACTCCCAGACACACACACACACAAACACTCTCTCTAAATCCCAGACACACACACACACACTCTCTAACTCCTAGACACACGCACAAACACTCTCTAAATCCCAGACACACACACAAACACTCACTAACTCCCAGACACCCACACACACTCTCTAACTGCCACACACACACACACTCTCGAAATCCCACACAGACAAACACTCTCTAACTCCCAGACACACACACAAACACTCTCTAACTCCCACACACACACTAACACTCGCTAACTCCCACACACACACTCTCTAACTCCCACACACACACTCTCTAACTCCCAGACACACACACACACACTCACTCTCTAACTCCCAGACACACACTCTCTAACTCCCAGACACACACACAAACACTCACTAACTCCCACACACACACAAACACTCTCAAACTCCCAGACACACACTCAAACTTTCTCGAACTCCCAGACAAACACACAAACACACTCTAACTCCCAGACACACACACACACGCTCTCTAACTTTCAGACACACCCACACACACACACACACACACACTCACTCTCTAACTCCTAGACACACGCACAAACACTCTCCAACTGCCAGACACACACACAGACACGCACTCTAACTCCCAGACACACACTCTCTAACTCCCAGACACAAACACACACACACACACACTCTCTAACTCTCAGACAGACAGTCACAATCTAACTCCCAGACACACACACACACTCTCTTACTCCCACACACACGCTCTCTAACTCCCAGAGACACACTCTCTTACTCCCAGACACACACACACACTCTCTTACTGCCAGACACACACACACACTCACACACACAAACACTCTCTAACTCCCAGACACACACACACACAAACACTCTCTCTAACTCCCAGACACACACACACACACTCTCTAACTCCTAGACACACGCACAAACACTCTCTAACTCCCAGACACACGCACAAACACTCTCTAAATCCCAGACACACACACAAACACTCACTAACTCCCAGACACCCACACACACTCTCTAACTGCCACACACACACACACACTCTCGAAATCCCACACAGACAAACACTCTCTAACTCCCAGACACACACACAAACACTCTCTAACTCCCACACACACACCAACACTCTCTAACTCCCAGACACACACGCAAACACTCCCTTACTCCCAGACACACGCACAAACACTCTCTTACTCCCAGACACACACACAAAAACTCTCTTACTCCCACACAAACACACACACAATATCTAATTCCCACACACACAGACACAACACTCTCTAACACCCGGACACTCACACAAACACTCTCTCACTCCCAGAAACACACATAAATACTCTCTAACTCCCAGACACACACTCTCTAACTCCCAGACACACACACACACACACATACTCTCTAACTCCCAGACACACACACTAACACTCGCTAACTCCCAGACACACACACACACTCTTTTTATACCAGACACACACACACACACACACACTCTAACTCCCAGATACACACACACACACTCTCTAACTCCCAGACACACACACACACACACACACACACACACACACACACACACACACACACACACACACACACACACACACACACACACACACACACACACACACACACACACACACAGACACAAAGACTCTCTAACTCCCAGACACACACACACACAGTCTCTAACTCCCACACACACTCACTCTAACTCACACACAGACAAACACACACACTCTCTAACTCCCAAACACACACTCTCTAACACCCAGACACACACACACTCTAACTCCCACACACACACTCTCTAACAGCCAGATACACACACACACACACTCTAACACCCAGACACACACTCTCTAACTCCCAGACACACACACACACACACACACACACACAAACACTCTCTAAATCCCAGACACACACACAATCACTCTCTAACTCCCAGACAGACACTCACACACTCTCTCTAACTCCCAGACACACACACACACTCTCTCTAAAACCCAGACACACACACACACACACTCTAACTCCCAGACACACACACAGACACGCACTCTAACTCCCAGACACACACTCTCTAACTCCCAGACACAAACACACACACACACACACTCTCTAACTCTCAGACAGACAGTCACAATCTAACTCCCAGACACACACAGACACTCTCTTACTCCCACACACACGCTCTCTAACTCCCAGAGACACACTCTCTTACTCCCAGACACACACACACACTCTCTTACTGCCAGACACACACACACACTCACACACACAAACACTCTCTAACTCCCAGACACATACACACACACTCTCTAACTCCCAGACACACACTCTCTAACTCCCAGACACACCCACACACACACATACTCTCTAACCCCCAGACACACACACTAACACTCGCTAACTCTCAGACATACACACACACTCTCTATATACCAGACACACACACACACACACTCTAACTCCCAGATACACACACACACTCTCTAACTCCCAGACACACACACACACACAGACACACACAGACACAAAGACTCTCTAACTCCCAGACACACACACACACACAATCTCTAACTCCCAGACACACACGCACACACTCTCTAACTCCCACACACACTCTCTCTAACTCCCACACAGACAAACACACACAATCTCTAACTCCCAAACACACACTCTCTAACACCCAGACACACACACACACTTTATCTCCCACACACACACTCTCAAACTGCCAGATACACACACACACACACACACACAAACACTCTCTAACTCCCAGACACACACACACTCTCTCTCTAAAACCCAGACACACACACACACACACTCTAACTCCCAAACACACACACAAACTCTCCATCTCCCAGACACACACTCTCTAACTCCCAGACACACACACACACTCACTCTCTAACTCCCAGACACACACACACACACACTCTCTAACTCCCAGACACACACACACACACACTCTCTAACTGCCGGACACACACTCTCTAACTCCCAGACACACACACACACTCTAACTCCCAGACACACATTCTCTAAATGCCGGACACACACACACAAACACTCACACACACAAACACTGTCTAACTCCCAGACACACACACACAAACACTCTCTCTAACTCCCAGACACACACACACACACACACACACACACACTCTCTAACTCCCAGACACACACACAAACACTCTCTAACTTCCACACACGCACAAACACTCTCAAACTCCCAGACACACACACAATCACTCTCTAACTCCCAGACAAACAAACAAACACACTCTAACTCCCAGACACACACACAAACACTCTCTACCTTGCAGACACACACACACATGCACTCTAACTCCCACACACACACACACACTCTCTCTAACTCCCAGACACACACACACTCTCTCTAACACCCAGACACACACACACACTCTAACCCCCAGACACACACACAAACTCTCTAACTCCCACACACACACTCTCTAACTCCCACACACACACTCTCTAACTCCCAGACACACACACACACTCACTCTCTAACTCCCAGACACACACTCTCTAACTCCCAGACACACACACACAAACACTCACTCAAACTCCCAGACACACACACACACACACACTCTAACTCCCAGACACACACACAAACACTCACTAACTACCACACACAAACACTCTCAAACTCCCAGACACACACACAAACATTCTCGAACTCCCAGACAAACACACAAACACACTCTAACTCCCAGACACACACACTCACGCACTTTAACTCCCAGACACACACTCTCTAACTCCCAGACACAAACACACACACACACTCTCTTACTCCCAGACACTCACACTCTCTTACTCCCACACGCACGCTCTCTAACTCCCAGACACACACTCTCTAACTCCCAGACACACACACACACTCTCTAACTGCCAGACACACACACACACACTCTGACTCCCAGACACACACTCTCTAACTCCCAGAGACACACACACACTGTAACTCCCAGACACACACTCTCGAACTCCCAGACACACACACACAAACACTCTCTATCTCCCAGACACACACACACAAACACTCTCTCTAAATCCCCGGCACACACACACACACTCTTTCTAACTTCCAGACACACACACACACTCTCTCTAACAGCCAGACACACACACACACACACACTCTAACTCCCAGACACACACACACTGACTCTCTAACTTCCACACACACACACACAAATACACTCTACTTCCCAGACACACATACACACGCTCTCTAACTACCAGACACACACACACACACACAATCTCTAACTCCTAGAAACACGCACAAACACTCTCTAACTCCCAGACACACACACACACACACACAAACACTCTCTAACTCCCAGACACACACACAATCACTCTCTAACTCCCAGACAGACACACACACACTCTCTCTAACTCCCAGACACACACACACACTCTCTCGAAAACCCAGACACACACACACACACACTCTAACTCCCAGACACACACACAAACTCTCTAACTCCCAGACACACCCTCTCTAACTCCCACACACACACTCTCTAACTCCCAGACACACACACACACTCACTCTGTAACTGCCGGACACATACTCTCTAACTCCCAGACACACACACACACTATAACTCCCAGACACACATTCTCTAAATGCCGGACACACACACACAAACACTCACACACACAAACACTCTCTAACTCCCAGACACACACAAACACTCTCAAACTCCCAGACACACACACAAACATTCTCGAACTCCCAGACAAACACACAAACACACTCTAACTCCCAGACACACACACACACGCTCTCTAACTACCAGACACACACACACACACACACACACACACTCACTCTCTAACTCCTAGACACACGCACAAACACTCCCTAACTGCCAGACACACACACACACAAACTCTCTAACTCCCAGACACACACACAAACACTCGCTAACTCCCACACACAAACACTCTCAAACTTCCAAACACACACACAAACATTCTCGAACTCCCAGACAAACACACAAACACACTCTAACTCCCAGACACACACACTCACGCACTCTAACTCCCAGACACACACTCTCTAACTCCCAGACACAAACACACACACACACACTCTCTAACTCCCAGACAGACACTCACACTCTAACTCCCAGACACACACACACAAACTCTTACTCCTACACACACGCTCTCTTACTCCCAGAGACACACTCTCTAACTCCCAGACACACACACACACTCTCTAACTGCCAGACACACACACATACACTCTAACTCCTAGACACACACTCTCTAACTCCCAGACTCACACACACACTGTAACTCCCAGACACACACTCTCAAACTCCCAGACACACACACACAAACACTCTCTCACTCCCAGACACACACACACAAACACTCTCTCTAAATCCCAGACACACACACACACACTCTTTCTAACTTCCAGACACACACACACACTCTCTCTAACACCCAGACACACAAAACACACTCTAACTCCCAGACACACACACACTCACTCTCTAACTCCCAGACACACACACACAAACACTCACTCAAACTCCCAGACACACACACACACACACTCTCTAACTCCCAGACACACACACAAACACTCACTAACTCCCACACACACACAAACACTCTCAAACTCCCAGACACACACACAAACATTCTCGAACTCCCCGACAAACACGCAAGCACACTCTAACTCCCAGACACACACACACACGCTCTCTAACTTTCAGACACACACACACACACACACACACACACTCTCTAACGCCTAGACACACGCACAAACACTCTCTAACTGCCAGACAGACACTCATACTCTAACTCCCAGACACACACACACACTCTCTTACTCCCACACACACTCTCTCTAACTCCCAGAGACACACTCTCTTACTCCCAGACACACACACACACTCTCTTACTGCCAGACACACACACACACACTCTAACTCCCAGACACACACTCTCTAACTCCCAGACACACACACACAAACACTCTCTAACTCCCAGACACACACACAAACACTCTCTCTAAATCCCAGACACACACACACACACTCTTTCTAACTTCCAGACACACACACACACTCTCTCTAACACCCAGACACATACACTCAGACACTCTAACTCCCAGACACACACACAAATACACTCTAACTCCCAGACACACACACAAACACTCTCTTCCTCCCAGACACACATACACACGCTCTCTAACTACCAGACACACACACACACACACACACACACAGTCTCTAACTCCCAGAAACACGCACACACACTCTCTAACTCCCAGACACACACACACACATTCTCTAACTGCCGCACACACACACACATTCTCTTAATCCCACACACACACACACACACACAAACACTCTCTAACTCCCAGACACACACAAACACTCTCCAACTCCCAGACACACACACAAACACTCTCTAACACCCACATACACACACAAACACTCTCTAACTCCCAGACACACACACAAACAGTCCCTTACTCCCAGACACACACAGAAACACTCTGTAACTCTCAGACACACGCACAAAAAATTTCTAACTCCCAGACACACACACACACTCTCTAATTCCCTGACACACACACACACACACAATATCTAACTCACACACACACACACACACGCACAACACTCTCTAACTCCCGGACATACACACAAACACTCTCTAACTCCCAGACACACACACACACACTCCCTTTCTCCCAGACACACACACAAAAACTCTCTTACTCCCAGACAAACACACACACAATATCTAATTCTCACACACACAGACACAACACTCTCTAACACCCGGACACTCACACAAACAAACTCTAACTCCCAGACACACACACACACGCTCTCTAACTTTCAGACACACACAAACACACACACACACACACTCACTCTCTAACGCCTAGACACACGCACAAACACTCTCTAACTGCCAGACACACACACAGACAAGCACTCCATCTCCCAGACACACACTCTCTAACTCCCAGACACAAACACACACACACACTCTCTTACTCCCAGACAGACAGTCACACTCCAACTCCCAGACACACACACACACACTTTCTTACTCCCACACACACGCTCTCTAACTCCCAGAGACACACTCTCTTACTCCCAGACACACAGACACACTCTCTTACTGCCAGACACACACACACACGCTCTAACTCCCAGACACACACTCTCTAACTCCCAGACACACACACGCACTCTAACTCCCTGACACACACTCTCGAACTCCCAGACACACACACACAAACACTCTCTAACTCCCAGACACACACACACAAACACTCTCTCTAAATCCCAGACACACACACACACACACTCTTTCTAACTTCCAGACACACACACACACACTCTCTAACACCCAGACACACACACTCACGCACTCTAACTCCCAGACACACACACACTCACTCTCTAACTCCCACACACACACACAAATACACTCTAACTCCCAGACACACACACAAACACTCTCTTCCTCCCAGACACACATACACAAGCTCTCTAACTACCAGACACACACACACACACACACACACACACAGTCTCTAACTCCCAGAAACACGCACAAACACTCTCTAACTCCCAGACACACTCAGAAACACTCTCTAAATCGCAGACACACGCACACACACTCTCTAACTCCCAGACACACACACACACACTCCCTTACTCCCAGACACACACACAAAAACTCTCTTACTCCCAGACAAACACACACACAATATCTAATTCCCACACACACAGACACAACACTCTCTAACACCCGGACACTCACACAAACACTCTCTAACTCCCAGACGCACACATAAACACTCTCTAACTCCCAGACACACACACACACACTCTCTAACTCCCAGACACACATACTCTCTAACTCCCAGACACACACACACACACTCTCTAACTCCCAGACACACATACTCTCTAACTCCCAGACACACACACACACATACTCTCTAACTCCCAGACACACACACTAACACTCGCTAACTCCCAGACACACTCACACACACTCTCTAAATACCAGACACACACACACACACACTCTATCTCCCAGATACACACACACACACACACACACACACACACACACTCTATCTCCCAGATACACACACACACACACACACACACACACACACACACACACACACACACACAGACACAAACACTCTCTAACTCCCAGACACACACACACACACACAATCTCTAACTCCCAGACACACACGCACACACTCTCTAACTCCCACACACACTCTCTCTAACTCCCACACAGACAAACACACACACTCTCTAACTCCCAAACACACACTCTCTAACACGCAGAAACACACACACACGCGCTAACTCCCAAACACACACTCTCTAACAGCCAGATACACACACACACACACTCTAACTCCCAGACACACACTCTCTAAATCCCAGACACACACACACACACACACACAAACACTCTCTAACACCCAGACACACACACAATCAGTCTCTAACTCCCAGACAGAGACACACACACTCCCTCTAACTCCTAGACACACACACACACTCTCTCTAAAACCCAGACACACATACACACACACTCTAACTCTCAGACACACACACAAACTCTCTAACTCCCACACACACACTCTCTAACTCCCACACACACACTCTCTAACTCCCAGACACACACACACACTCACTCTCTAACTGCCGGAAACACACTCTCTAACTCCCAGACACACACACACACTATAACTCCCAGACACACATTCTCTAAATGCCGGACACACACACACAAACACTCACACACACAAACACTCTCTAACTCCCAGACACACACACACACTCTCTCTAACACCCAGACACACACACACACACACTCTAACCCACAGACACACACTCTCTAACTCCCAGAAACACACACACAAACACTCACTCAAACTCCCAGACACACACACACACACACACTCTCTAAGTCCCAGACACAGGCACAAACACACTCTAACTCCCACACACACACAAACACTCTCTACCTCCCAGACACACACACACACACGCTCTCTAACTACAAGACACACACACACACACACACTCTCTAACTCCTGGACACACGCACAAACACTCTCTAACTCCCAGACACACGTACAAACACTCTCTAAATCCCAGACACACACACACAATTTCTAACTGCCACACACACACACACACTCTCTAAATCCCACAGACACGAACACTCTCTAACTCCCAGACACACACACAAACACTCTCTAACTCCCACACACACACCAACACTCTCTAACTCCCAGACACACACACAAACACTCCCTTCCTCCCAGACACACGCACAAACACTCTCTAACTCCAAGACACACACACAAAAACTCTCTTACTCCCAGACAAACACACACAAAATATCTAATTCCCACACACACAGACACAACACTCTCTAACACCCGGACACTCACACAAGCACTCTCTCACTCCCAGACACACACATAATCACTCACTAACTCCAAGACACACACACACACACTCTCTAACTCCCAGACACACACTCTCTAACTCTCAGACACACACACACACACACATACTCTCCAACTCCCAGACACACACACTAACACTCGCTAACTCCCAGATACACACACAAACTCTCTAACTCCCAGACACACACTCTCTAACTCCCACAAACACACTCTCTATATACCAGACACACACACACACACACTCTAACTCCCAGATACACACACAAACTCTCTAACTCCCAGACACACACTCTCTAACTCCCACACACACACTCTATAACTCCCAGACACACACACACACTCACTCTCTAAATGCCGGACACACACTCTCTAACTCCCAGACACACACACACACTATAACTCCCAGACACACATTCTCTAAATGCCGGACACACACACACAAACACTCACACACACAAACACTCTCTAACTCCCAGACACACACACACAAACACTCTCTAACATCCACACACACACAAACACTCACTCAAACTCCCAGACACACACACAAACACTCTCTAACTCCCAGACAAACAAACCAATGCACTCTAACTCCCAGACACGCACACAAACACTCTCTACCTCGCAGACACACACACACATGCACTCTAACTCCCACACACACACACACACACTCTCTTAACTCCCAGACACACACACACACTCTCTCTAACACCCACACACACACACACACACACTCTAACCCCCAGACACACACACAAACTCTCTAACTCCCACACACACACTCTCTAACTCCCACACACACACTCTCTAACACCCAGACACACACACACACACTCACTCTCTAACTCCCAGACACACACTCTCTAACTCCCTGGCACACACACACAAACACTCACTCAATCTCCCAGACACACACACACACTCTCTAACTCCCAGACACACACACAAACACTCACTAACTCCCACACACACACAAACACTCTCAAACTCCCAGACACACACTCAAACTTTCTCGAACTCCCAGACAAACACACAAACACACTCTAACTCCCAGACACACACACACACGCTCTCTAACTTTCAGACACACCCACACACACACACACACACACTCACTCTCTAACTCCTAGACACACGCACAAACACTCTCCAACTGCCAGACACACACACAGACACGCACTCTAACTACCAGACACACACTCTCTAACTCCCAGACACAAACACACACACACACACACTCTCTAACTCTCAGACAGACAGTCACAATCTAACTCCCAGACACACACACACACTCTCTTACTCCCACACACACGCTCCCTAACTCCCAGAGACACACTCTCTTACTCCCAGACACACACACACACTCTCTTACTGCCAGACACACACACACACTCACACACACAAACACTCTCTAACTCCCAGACACACACACACACAAACACTCTCTCTAAATCCCAGACACACACACACACACTCCCTAACTCCTAGACACACGCACAAACACTCTCTAACTCCCAGACACACGCACAAACACTCTCTAAATCCCAGACACACACACAAACACTCACTAACTCCCAGACACCCACACACACTCTCTAACTGCCACACACACACACACTCTCGAAATCCCACACAGACAAACACTCTCTAACTCCCAGACACACACACAAACACTCTCTAACTCCCACACACACACTAACACTCGCTAACTCCCACACACACACTCTCTAACTCCCACACACACACTCTCTAACTCCCAGACACACACACACACACACTCTCTAACTCCCAGACACACACACAAACACTCACTAACTCCCACACACACACAAACACTCTCAAACTCCCAGACACACACTCAAACTTTCTCGAACTCCCAGACAAACACACAAACACACTCTAACTCCCAGACACACACACACACGCTCTCTAACTTTCAGACACACCCACACACACACACACACACACACTCACTCTCTAACTCCTAGACACACGCACAAACACTCTCCAACTGCCAGACACACACACAGACACGCACTCTAACTCCCAGACACACACTCTCTAACTCCCAGACACAAACACACACACACACACACTCTCTAACTCTCAGACAGACAGTCACAATCTAACTCCCAGACACACACACACACTCTCTTACTCCCACACACACGCTCTCTAACTCCCAGAGACACACTCTCTTACTCCCAGACACACACACACACTCTCTTACTGCCAGACACACACACACACTCACACACACAAACACTCTCTAACTCCCAGACACACACACACACAAACACTCTCTCTAAATCCCAGACACACACACACACACTCTCTAACTCCTAGACACATGCACAAACACTCTCTAACTCCCAGACACACGCACAAACACTCTCTAAATCCCAGACACACACACAAACACTCACTAACTCCCAGACACCCACACACACTCTCTAACTGCCACACACACACACACACTCTCGAAATCCCACACAGACAAACACTCTCTAACTCCCAGACACACACACAAACACTCTCTAACTCCCACACACACACCAACACTCTCTAACTCCCAGACACACACGCAAACACTCCCTTACTCCCAGACACACGCACAAACACTCTCTTACTCCCAGACACACACACAAAAACTCTCTTACTCCCACACAAACACACACACAATATCTAATTCCCACACACACAGACACAACACTCTCTAACACCCGGACACTCACACAAACACTCTCTCACTCCCAGAAACACACATAAATACTCTCTAACTCCCAGACACACACTCTCTAACTCCCAGACACACACACACACACACATACTCTCTAACTCCCAGACACACACACTAACACTCGCTAACTCCCAGACACACACACACACTCTTTTTATACCAGACACACACACACACACACACACACTCTAACTCCCAGATACACACACACACACTCTCTAACTCCCAGACACACACACACACACACACACACACACACACACACACACACACACACACACACACACACACACACACACACAGACACAAAGACTCTCTAACTCCCAGACACACACACACACAGTCTCTAACTCCCACACACACTCACTCTAACTCACACACAGACAAACACACACACTCTCTAACTCCCAAACACACACTCTCTAACACCCAGACACACACACACTCTAACTCCCACACACACACTCTCTAACAGCCAGATACATACACACACACACTCTAACACCCAGACACACACTCTCTAACTCCCAGACACACACACACACACACACACACACACAAACACTCTCTAACTCCCAGACACACACACAATCACTCTCTAACTCCCAGACAGACACTCACACACTCTCTCTAACTCCCAGACACACACACACACTCTCTCTAAAACCCAGACACACACACACACACACTCTAACTCCCAGACACACACACAGACACGCACTCTAACTCCCAGACACACACTCTCTAACTCCCAGACACAAACACACACACACACACACACTCTCTAACTCTCAGACAGACAGTCAAAATCTAACTCCCAGACACACACAGACACTCTCTTACTCCCACACACACGCTCTCTAACTCCCAGAGACACACTCTCTTACTCCCAGACACACACACACACTCTCTTACTGCCAGACACACACACACACTCACACACACAAACACTCTCTAACTCCCAGACACACACACACACAAACACTCTCTCTAAATCCCAGACACACACACACACACTCTCTAACTCCTAGACACACGCACAAACACTCTCTAAATCCCAGACACACACACAAACACTCACTAACTCCCAGACACCCACACACACTCTCTAACTGCCACACACACACACACTCTCGAAATCCCACACAGACAAACACTCTCTAACTCCCAGACACACACACAAACACTCTCTAACTCCCACACACACACTAACACTCGCTAACTCCCACACACACACTCTCTAACTCCCACACACACACTCTCTAACTCCCAGACACACACACACACACTCACTCTCTAACTCCCAGACACACACTCTCTAACTCCCTGGCACACACACACAAACACTCACTCAATCTCCCAGACACACACACACACTCTCTAACTCCCAGACACACACACAAACACTCACTAACTCCCACACACACACAAACACTCTCAAACTCCCAGACACACACTCAAACTTTCTCGAACTCCCAGACAAACACACAAACACACTCTAACTCCCAGACACACACACACACGCTCTCTAACTTTCAGACACACCCACACACACACACACACACACACTCACTCTCTAACTCCTAGACACACGCACAAACACTCTCCAACTGCCAGACACACACACAGACACGCACTCTAACTCCCAGACACACACTCTCTAACTCCCAGACACAAACACACACACACACACACTCTCTAACTCTCAGACAGACAGTCACAATCTAACTCCCAGACACACACACACACTCTCTTACTCCCACACACACGCTCTCTAACTCCCAGAGACACACTCTCTTACTCCCAGACACACACACACACTCTCTTACTGCCAGACACACACACACACTCACACACACAAACACTCTCTAACTCCCAGACACACACACACACAAACACTCTCTCTAACTCCCAGACACACACACACACACTCTCTAACTCCTAGACACACGCACAAACACTCTCTAACTCCCAGACACACGCACAAACACTCTCTAAATCCCAGACACACACACAAACACTCACTAACTCCCAGACACCCACACACACTCTCTAACTGCCACACACACACACACACTCTCGAAATCCCACACAGACAAACACTCTCTAACTCCCAGACACACACACAAACACTCTCTAACTCCCACACACACACCAACACTCTCTAACTCCCAGACACACACGCAAACACTCCCTTACTCCCAGACACACGCACAAACACTCTCTTACTCCCAGACACACACACAAAAACTCTCTTACTCCCACACAAACACACACACAATATCTAATTCCCACACACACAGACACAACACTCTCTAACACCCGGACACTCACACAAACACTCTCTCACTCCCAGAAACACACATAAATACTCTCTAACTCCCAGACACACACTCTCTAACTCCCAGACACACACACACACACACATACTCTCTAACTCCCAGACACACACACTAACACTCGCTAACTCCCAGACACACACACACACTCTTTTTATACCAGACACACACACACACACACACACTCTAACTCCCAGATACACACACACACACTCTCTAACTCCCAGACACACACACACACACACACACACACACACACACACACACACACACACACACACACACACACACACACACACACACACACACACACACACACACACACAGACACAAAGACTCTCTAACTCCCAGACACACACACACACAGTCTCTAACTCCCACACACACTCACTCTAACTCACACACAGACAAACACACACACTCTCTAACTCCCAAACACACACTCTCTAACACCCAGACACACACACACTCTAACTCCCACACACACACTCTCTAACAGCCAGATACACACACACACACACTCTAACACCCAGACACACACTCTCTAACTCCCAGACACACACACACACACACACACACACACACAAACACTCTCTAAATCCCAGACACACACACAATCACTCTCTAACTCCCAGACAGACACTCACACACTCTCTCTAACTCCCAGACACACACACACACTCTCTCTAAAACCCAGACACACACACACACACACTCTAACTCCCAGACACACACACAGACACGCACTCTAACTCCCAGACACACACTCTCTAACTCCCAGACACAAACACACACACACACACACTCTCTAACTCTCAGACAGACAGTCACAATCTAACTCCCAGACACACACAGACACTCTCTTACTCCCACACACACGCTCTCTAACTCCCAGAGACACACTCTCTTACTCCCAGACACACACACACACTCTCTTACTGCCAGACACACACACACACTCACACACACAAACACTCTCTAACTCCCAGACACACACACACACAAACACTCTCTCTAAATCCCAGACACACACACACACACTCTCTAACTCCTAGACACACGCACAAACACTCTCTAACTCCCAGACACACGCACAAACACTCTCTAAATCCCAGACACACACACAAACACTCACTAACTCCCAGACACCCACACACACTCTCTAACTGCCACACACACACACACTCTCGAAATCCCACACAGACAAACACTCTCTAACTCCCAGACACACACACAAACACTCTCTAACTCTCACACACACACCAACACTCTCTAACTCCCAGACACACACGCAAACACTCCCTTACTCCCAGACACACGCACAAACACTCTCTTACTCCCAGACACACACACAAAAACTCTCTTACTCCCACACAAACACACACACAATATCTAATTCCCACACACACAGACACAACACTCTCTAACACCCGGACACTCACACAAACACTCTTTCACTCCCAGAAACACACATAAATACTCTCTAACTCCCAGACACACACTCTCTAACTCCCAGACACACACACACACACACATACTCTCTAACTCCCAGACACACACACTAACACTCGCTAACTCCCAGACACACACACACACTCTTTTTATACCAGACACACACACACACACACACACACTCTAACTCCCAGATACACACACACACACTCTCTAACTCCCAGACACACACACAAACACTCTCAAACTCCCACACACACACACAAACATTCTCCAACTCCCAGACAAACAAACAAACACACTCTAACTCCCAGACACACACACAAACACTCTCTGCCTCGCAGACACACACACGCACGCACTCAACCTCCAGACACACACACAAACGCTCTCTGCCTTGCAGACACACACACACACGCACTCTAACTCCCACACACACACACACTCTCTCTAACTCCCAGACACACACACACTCTCTCTAACACCCAGACACACACACACTCACTCTCTAACTCCCAGACACACACTCTCTAACTCCCAGACACACACACACACACGCTCTCTAACTACCAGACACACACACACACACTCACTCTCTAACTCCCAGACACACACTCTCTAACTCCCAGACACACACACACACACGCTCTCTAACTACCAGACACACACACACACACTCACTCTCTAACTCCTAGACACACGCACAAACACTCTCTAACTGCCAGACACACACACACACACACACTCTCTAACTCCCAGACACACACACAAACACTCACTAACTCCCACACACAAACACTCTCAAACTCCCAGACAAACACACAAACACATTCTAACTCCCATCACACACACTCACGCACTCTAACTCCCAGACACACACTCTCTAACTCCCAGACACAAACACACACACACACACTCTCTAACTCCCAGACAGACACTCACACTCTAACTCCCAGACACACACACACACTCTCTTACTCCCACACACACGCTCTCTAACTCCCAGAGACACACACTCTAACTCCCAGACACACACACACTCTCTAACTGCCAGACACACACACACACACTCTAACTCCCAGACACACACTCTCTAACTCCCAGACACACACACACACTGTAACTCCCAGACACACAATCTCGAACTCCCAGACACACACACACAAACACTCTCTAACTCCCACACACACACAAACACTCTCTCTAAATCCCAGACACACACACACACACTCTCTCTAACACCCAGACACACACACACACACACACTCTAACTCCCAGACACACACACACTCACTCTCTAACTCCCACACACACACACACAAATACACTCTAGCTAGCAGACACACATACACACGCTCTCTAACTACCAGACACACACACACACACACACACACACACACACACACGCTGTCTAACTCCTGGAAACACGCACAAACACTCTCTATCTCCCAGACACACGCACAAACACTCTCTATCTCCCAGACACACGCACAAACACTCTCTAACTCCCAGACACACACACACACATTCTCTAACTGCCGCACACACACACACACTCTCTTAATCCCATACACACAAACACACACACACAAACACTCTCTAACTCCCAGACAAACAAACAAACACACTCTAACTCCCAGACACACACACAAACACTCTCTGCCTCGCAGACACACACACACACTCTCTCTAACTCCCAGACACACACACACTCTCTCTAACACCCAGACACACACACACACACTCTAACCCCCAGACACACACACAAACTCTCTAACTCCCACACACACACTCCCTAACTCCCGCACACACACTCTCTAACTCCCAGACACACACACACACTCACTCTCTAACTCCCAGACACACACTCTCTAACTCCCAGACACACACACACACACTCTCTAACTCCCAGACACACACACAAGCACTCACTAACTCCCACACACACACGAACACTCTCAAACTCCCAGACACACACACAAACATTCTCGAACTCCCAGACAAATACACAACACACTCTAACTCCCAGACACACACACACACGCTCTCTAACTACCAGACACACACACACACACACTCACTCTGTCACTCCTAGACACACGCACAAACACTCTCTAACTGCCAGACACACACACACACACACACACACACTCTCTAACTCCCAGACACACACACAAACACTCACTAACTCCCACACACAAACACTCTCAAACTCTCAGACACACACACAAACATTCTCGAACTCCCAGACAAACACACAAACACACTCTAACTCCCAGACACACACACTCACACACTCTAACTCCCAGACACACACTCTCTAACTCCCAGACACAAACACACACACACACACTCTCTAACTCCCAGACAGACACTCACACTCTAACTCCCAGACACACACACACACTCTCTAACTTCCAGACACACACACACACTATAACTCCCAGACACACACTCTCTAACTCCCACACACACACTCTCTAACTCCCAGACACACACACACACTATAACTCCCAGACACACATTCTCTAAATGCTGGACACACACACACAAACACTCACACACACAAACACTCTCTCACTCCCAGACACACACACACAAACACTCTCTCTAACTCCCAGACACACACACACACACACTCTCTAACTCCCAGACACACACACAAACACTCTCTAACTTCCACACACACACAAACACTCTCAAACTCCCAGACACACACACAAACACTCTCTAACTCCCAGACAAACAAACCAACGCACTCTAACTCCCAGACACGCACACAAACACTCTCTACCTCGCAGACACACACACACGCTCACTCTAACTCCCAGACACACACACACACACACTCTCTTAACTCCCAGACACACACACACACTCTCTCTAACACCCAGACACACACACACACACTCTAACCCCCAGACACACACACAAACTCTCTAACTCCCACACACACACTCTCGAACTCCCACACACACACACTCTCTAACTCCCAGACACACACACACACTCACTCTCAAACTCCCAGACACACACTCTCTAACTCCCAGACACACACAAACACTCACTCAAACTCCCAGACACACACACACACACACTCTCTAACTCCCAGACACACACACAAACACTCACTAACTCCCACACACACACAAACACTCTCAAACTCCCAGACACACACACAAACATTCTCGAACTCCCAGACAAACACACAAACACACTCTAACTCCCAGACACACACACACACGCTCTCTAACTTTCAGACACACACACACACACACAATCTCTAACTCCCAGACACACACGCACACACTCTCTAACTCCCACACACACTCTCTCTAACTCCCACACAGACAAACACACACACTCTCTAACTCCCAAACACACACTCTCTAACACCCAGACACACACACACTCTCTAACTCCCAAACACACACTCTCTAACACCCAGAAACACACACACACGCGCTAACTCCCACACACACACTCTCTAACAGCCAGATACACACACACACACATTCTAACTCCCAGACACACACTCTCTAAATCCCAGACACACACACACACACACACACACAAACACTCTCTAACACCCAGACACACACACAATCAGTCTCTAACTCCCAGACAGAGACACACACACTCTCTCTAACTCCTAGACACACACACACACTCTCTCTAAAACCCAGACACACATACACACACACTCTAACTCTCAGACACACACACAAACTCTCTAACTCCCACACACACACTCTCTAACTCCCACACACACACTCTCTAACTCCCAGACACACACACACACTCACTCTCTAACTGCCGGAAACACACTCTCTAACTCCCAGACACACACACACACCATAACTCCCAGACACACATTCTCTAAATACCGGAAACACACACACAAACACTCACACACACAAACACTCTCTAACTCCCAGACACACACACACACTCTCTCTAACATCCAGACACACACACACACACACTCTAACCCCCAGACACACACTCTCTAACTCCCAGAAACACACACACAAACACTCACTCAAACTCCCAGACACACACACACACACTCTCTACCTCCCAGACACAGACACAAACACACTCTAACTCCCACACACACACAAACACTCTCTACCTCCCAGACACACACACACACACACTCTCTAACTACAAGACACACACACACACACACTCTCTAACTCCGAGACACACGCACAAACACTCTCTAACTCCCAGACACACGTACAAACACTCTCTAAATCCCAGACACACACACACAATCTCTAACTGCCACACACACACACACTCTCTAAATCCCACAGACACGAACACTCTCTAACTCCCAGACACACACACAAACACTCTCTAACTCCCACACACACACCAACACTCTCTAACTCCCAGACACACACACAAACACTCCCTTCCTCCCAGACACACGCACAAACACTCTCTAACTCCCAGACACACACACAAAAACTCTCTTACTCCCAGACAAACACAATACAAAATATCTAATTCCCACACACACAGACACAACACTCTCTAACACCCGGACACTCACACAAGCACTCTCTCACTCCCAGACACACACATAAACACTCTCTAGCTCCAAGACACACACACACACACTCTCTAACTCCCAGACACACACACTAACACTCGCTAACTCCCAGACACACAAACACACTCTCTATATACCAGACACACACACACACACACACACTCTAACTCCCAGACACACACACAAACTCTCTAACTCCCAGACACACACTCTCTAACTCCCACACTCACACACTCTAACTCCCAGACACACACTCTCTAACTCCCAGACACAAACACACACACACACACTCTCTAACTCCCAGACAGACACTCACACTCTAACTCCCAGACACACACACACACTCTCTAACTTCCAGACACACACACACACTATAACTCCCAGACACACACTCTCTAACTCCCACACACACACTCTCTAACTCCCAGACACACACACACACTATAACTCCCAGACACACATTCTCTAAATGCTGGACACACACACACAAACACTCACACACACAAACACTCTCTCACTCCCAGACACACACACACAAACACTCTCTCTAACTCCCAGACACACACACACACACACTCTCTAACTCCCAGACACACACACAAACACTCTCTAACTTCCACACACACACAAACACTCTCAAACTCCCAGACACACACACAAACACTCTCTAACTCCCAGACAAACAAACCAACGCACTCTAACTCCCAGACACGCACACAAACACTCTCTACCTCGCAGACACACACACACGCTCACTCTAACTCCCAGACACACACACACACACACTCTCTTAACTCCCAGACACACACACACACTCTCTCTAACACCCAGACACACACACACACACTCTAACCCCCAGACACACACACAAACTCTCTAACTCCCACACACACACTCTCGAACTCCCACACACACACACTCTCTAACTCCCAGACACACACACACACTCACTCTCAAACTCCCAGACACACACTCTCTAACTCCCAGACACACACAAACACTCACTCAAACTCCCAGACACACACACACACACACTCTCTAACTCCCAGACACACACACAAACACTCACTAACTCCCACACACACACAAACACTCTCAAACTCCCAGACACACACACAAACATTCTCGAACTCCCAGACAAACACACAAACACACTCTAACTCCCAGACACACACACACACGCTCTCTAACTTTCAGACACACACACACACACACAATCTCTAACTCCCAGACACACACGCACACACTCTCTAACTCCCACACACACTCTCTCTAACTCCCAGAAACACACACACACGCGCTAACTCCCACACACACACTCTCTAACAGCCAGATACACACACACACACACTCTAACTCCCAGACACACACTCTCTAAATCCCAGACACACACACAACTACACACACACAAACACTCTCTAACACCCAGACACACACACAATCAGTCTCTAACTCCCAGACAGAGAAACACACACTCTCTCTAACTCCTAGACACACACACACACTCTCTCTAAAACCCAGACACACATACACACACACTCTAACTCTCAGACACACACACAAACTCTCTAACTCCCACACACACACTCTCTAACTCCCACACACACACTCTCTAACTCCCAGACACACACACACACTCACTCTCTAACTGCCGGAAACACACTCTCTAACTCCCAGACACACACACACACCATAACTCCCAGACACACATTCTCTAAATACCGGAAACACACACACAAACACTCACACACACAAACACTCTCTAACTCCCAGACACACACACACACTCTCTCTAACACCCAGACACACACACACACACACTCTAACCCCCAGACACACACTCTCTAACTCCCAGAAACACACACACAAACACTCACTCAAACTCCCAGACACACACACACACACTCTCTACCTCCCAGACACAGACACAAACACACTCTAACTCCCACACACACACAAACACTCTCTACCTCCCAGACACACACACACACACACTCTCTAACTACAAGACACACACACACACACACTCTCTAACTCCGAGACACACGCACAAACACTCTCTAACTCCCAGACACACGTACAAACACTCTCTAAATCCCAGACACACACACACAATCTCTAACTGCCACACACACACACACTCTCTAAATCCCACAGACACGAACACTCTCTAACTCCCAGACACACACACAAACACTCTCTAACTCCCACACACACACTCTCGAACTCCCACACACACACACTCTCTAACTCCCAGACACACACACACACTCACTCTCAAACTCCCAGACACACACTCTCTAACTCCCAGACACACACAAACACTCACTCAAACTCCCAGACACACACACACACACACTCTCTAACTCCCAGACACACACACAAACACTCACTAACTCCCACACACACACAAACACTCTCAAACTCCCAGACACACACACAAACATTCTCGAACTCCCAGACAAACACACAAACACACTCTAACTCCCAGACACACACACACACGCTCTCTAACTTTCAGACACACACACACACACACAATCTCTAACTCCCAGACACACACGCACACACTCTCTAACTCCCACACACACTCTCTCTAACTCCCACACAGACAAACACACACACTCTCTAACTCCCAAACACACACTCTCTAACACCCAGAAACACACACACACGCGCTAACTCCCACACACACACTCTCTAACAGCCAGATACACACACACACACATTCTAACTCCCAGACACACACTCTCTAAATCCCAGACACACACACACACACACACACACAAACACTCTCTAACACCCAGACACACACACAATCAGTCTCTAACTCCCAGACAGAGACACACACACTCTCTCTAACTCCTAGACACACACACACACTCTCTCTAAAACCCAGACACACATACACACACACTCTAACTCTCAGACACACACACAAACTCTCTAACTCCCACACACACACTCTCTAACTCCCACACACACACTCTCTAACTCCCAGACACACACACACACTCACTCTCTAACTGCCGGAAACACACTCTCTAACTCCCAGACACACACACACACCATAACTCCCAGACACACATTCTCTAAATACCGGAAACACACACACAAACACTCACACACACAAACACTCTCTAACTCCCAGACACACACACACACTCTCTCTAACACCCAGACACACACACACACACACTCTAACCCCCAGACACACACTCTCTAACTCCCAGAAACACACACACAAACACTCACTCAAACTCCCAGACACACACACACACACTCTCTACCTCCCAGACACAGACACAAACACACTCTAACTCCCACACACACACAAACACTCTCTACCTCCCAGACACACACACACACACACTCTCTAACTACAAGACACACACACACACACACTCTCTAACTCCGAGACACACGCACAAACACTCTCTAACTCCCAGACACACGTACAAACACTCTCTAAATCCCAGACACACACACACAATCTCTAACTGCCACACACACACACACTCTCTAAATCCCACAGACACGAACACTCTCTAACTCCCAGACACACACACAAACACTCTCTAACTCCCACACACACACCAACACTCTCTAACTCCCAGACACACACACAAACACTCCCTTCCTCCCAGACACACGCACAAACACTCTCTAACTCCCAGACACACACACAAAAACTCTCTTACTCCCAGACAAACACAATACAAAATATCTAATTCCCACACACACAGACACAACACTCTCTAACACCCGGACACTCACACAAGCACTCTCTCACTCCCAGACACACACATAAACACTCTCTAACTCCAAGACACACACACACACACTCTCTAACTCCCAGACACACACTCTCTAACTCTCAGACACACACACACACACACACACAACACTCTCTAACTCCCAGACACACACACTAACACTCGCTAACTCCCAGACACACAAACACACTCTCTATATACCAGACACACACACACACACACACACTCTAACTCCCAGACACACACACAAACTCTCTAACTCCCAGACACACACTCTCTAACTCCCACACACACACTCTATAACTCCCAGACACACACACACACTCACTCTCTAAATGCCGGACACACACTCTCTAACTCCCAGACACACACACACACTATAACTCCCAGACACACATTCTCTAAATGCCGGACACACACACACAAACACTCACACACACAAACACTCTCTAACTCCCAGACACACACACACAAACACTCTCTAACATCCACACACACACAAACACTCACTCAAACTCCCAGACACACACACAATCACTCTCTAACTCCCAGACAAACAAACCAATGCACTCTAACTCCCAGACACGCACACAAACACTCTCTACCTCGCAGACACACACACACATGCACTCTAACTCCCACACACACACACACAGTCTCTTAACTCCCAGACACACACACACACTCTCTCTTACACCCACACACACACACTCTAACCCCCAGACACACACACAAACTCTCTAACTCCCACACACACACTCTCTAACTCCCACACACACACTCTCTAACTCCCAGACACACACACACACACTCACTCTCTAACTCCCAGACACACACTCTCTAACTCCCTGGCACACACACACAAACACTCACTCAATCTCCCAGACACACACACACACACACTCTCTAACTCCCAGACACACACACAAACACTCACTAACTCCCACACACACACAAACACTCTCAAACTCCCAGACACACACTCAAACTTTCTCAAACTCCCAGACAAACACACAAACACACTCTAACTCCCAGACACACACACACACGCTCTCTAACTTTCAGACACACCCACACACACACACACACACACTCACTCTCTAACTCCTAGACACACGCACAAACACTCTCCAACTGCCAGACACACACACAGACACGCACTCTAACTCCCAGACACACACTCTCTAACTCCCAGACACAAACACACACACACACTCTCTAACTCTCAGACAGACAGTCACAATCTAACTCCCAGACACGCACACACACTCTCTTACTCCCACACACACGCTCTCTAACTCCCAGAGACACACTCTCTTACTCCCAGACACACACACACACTCTCTTACTGCCAGACACACACACACACTCACACACACAAACACTCTCTAACTCCCAGACACACACACACACAAACACTCTCTCTAAATCCCAGACACACACACACACACTCTCTAACTCCTAGACACACGCACAAACACTCTCTAACTCCCAGACACACGCACAAACACTCTCTAAATCCCAGACACACACACAAACACTCACTAACTCCCAGACACCCACACACACTCTCTAACTGCCACACACACACACACTCTCGAAATCCCACACACACAAACACTCTCTAACTCCCAGACACACACACAAACACTCTCTAACTCCCACACACACACCAAAACTCTCTAACTCCCAGACACACACGCAAACACTCCCTTACTCCCAGACACACGCACAAACGCTCTCTTACTCCCAGACACACACACAAAAACTCTCTTACTCCCACACAAACACACACACAATATCTAATTCCCACACACACAGACACAACACTCTCTAACACCCGGACACTCACACAAACACTCTCTCACTCCCAGAAACACACATAAACACTCTCTAACTCCCAGACACACACTCTCTAACTCCCAGACACACACACTAACACTCGCTAACTCCCAGACACACACACACACTCTCTATATACCAGACACACACACACACACACACACACACACACAGACACAAAGACTCTCTAACTCCCAGACACACACACACACTCTCTCTAACTCCCACACACACTCACTCTAACTCACACACAGACAAACACACACACTCTCTAACTCCCAAACACACACTCTCTAACACCCAGACACACACACACTCTAACTCCCACACACACACTCTCTAACAGCCAGATACACACACACACACACTCTAACACCCAGACACACACTCTCTAACTCCCAGACACACACACACACACACACACACACACACAAACACTCTCTAACTCCCAGACACACGCACAATCACTCCCTCACTCCCAGACAGACACTCACACACTCACTCTAACTCCCAGACACACACACACACTCTCTCTAAAACCCAGACACACACACACACACACTCTAACTCCCAGACACACACACACACTCACTCTCTAACTGCCGGACACACACTCTCTAACTTCCAGACACACACACACACTATAACTCCCAGACACACACTCTCTAACTCCCACACACACACTCTCTAACTCCCAGACACACACACACACTCACTCGCTAACTGCCGGACACACACTCTCTAACTCCCAGACACACACACACACTATAACTCCCAGACACATATTCTCTAAATGCCGGACACACACACACAAACACTCACACACACAAACACTCTCTAACTCCCAGACACACACACACAAACACTCTCTCTAACTCCCAGACACACACACAAACACTCTCTAACTTCCGCACACACACAAACACTCTCAAACTCCCAGACACACACACAAACACTCTCTAACTCCCAGACAAACAAACCAACGCACTCTAACTCCCAGACACGCACACAAACACTCTACCTCGCAGACACACACACACATTCACTCTAACTCCCACACACACACACACACTCTCTTAACTCCCAGACACACACACACACTCTCTCTAACACCCAGACACACACACACACGCACTCTAACCCCCAGACACACACACAAACTCTCTAACTCCCACACACACACTCTCTAACTCCCACACACACAAACTCTATCTCCCAGACACACACACACACTCACTCTCTAACTCGCAGACACACACTGTCTCACTCCCAGACACACACACACAAACACTCACTCAATCTCCCAGACACACACACACACACACACACACACTCTCTAACTCCCAGACACACACACAAACACTCACTAACTCCCACACACACACAAACACTCTCTCTAAATCCCAGACACACACACACAAACTCTTTCTAACTTCCAGACACACACACACACTCTCTCTAACACCCAGACACACACACACTCACTCTCTAACTCCCAGACACACACACACTCACTCTCTAACTCCCACACACACACACACAAATACACTCTAACTCCCAGACACACACACAAACACTCTCTTCCTCCCAGACACACATACACACGCTCTCTAACTACCAGACACACACACACACACACACACAGTCTCTAACTCCTAGAAACACGCACAAACACTCTAACTCCCAGACACACTCAGAAACACTCTCTAAATCGCAGACACACGCACACACACTCTCTAACTCCCAGACACACACACACACATTCTCTAACGGCCGCACACACACACACACACACTCTTAATCCCACACACACACACACACACACACACACACACACACACAAACACTCTCTAACGGCCAGACACACACAAACACTCTTTAACTCCCAGACACACACACAAACAGTCCCTTACTCCCAGACACACACAGAAACACTCTCTAACTCTCAGACACACACACAAAAACTTTTGTAACTCCCAGACACACACACACACTCTCTAATTCCCTGACACACACACACACAATATCTAACTCACACACACACACACACACACAACACTCTCTAACTCCCGGACACACACACAAACACTCTCTAACTCCCAGACACACACACAAACACTCCCTTACTCCCAGACACACACACAAAAACTCTCTTACTCCCAGACAAACACGCACACAATATCTAATTCCCACACACACAGACACAACACTCTCTAACACCCGGACACTCACACAAACACTCTCTAACTCCCAGACGCACACATAAACACTCTCTAACTCCCAGACACACACACACACTCTCTAACTCCCAGACACACATACTCTCTAACTCCCAGACACACACACACACACACACACATACTCTCTAACTCCCAGATACACACACTAACACTCTCTAACTCCCAGACACACTCACACACACTCTCTAAATACCAGACACACACACACACACACACTCTAACTCCCAGATACACACACACACACAGACACAAACACTCTCTAACTCCCAGACACACACACACACACAATCTCTAACTCCCAGACACACACACAAACAGTCCCTTACTCCCAGACACACACACAAACACTCTCTAACTCTCAGACACACGCACAAAAACTTTCTAACTCCCAGACACACACACACACTCTCTAATTCCCTGACACACACACACACAATATCTAACTCACACACACACACACACACACACAACACTCTCTAACTCCCGGACACACACACAAACACTCTCTAACTCCCAGACACACACACACACTCTCTAACTCCCTGACATACACACACACACACAAACACTCTCTAAGTCCCAGACACACACACAACCTCTCTCTAACTCCCAGACACACACAAACACACACTCTATCTCCCAGACATACACTCACACACACACACTCTGTATCTTCCAGACACACATATAAACTCTCCCTAAATCCCAGATACACACACACACTCTCTAACTCCCATACACACACACACACACATACTCTCTAACTCCCAGACACACACACACACACTCTCTAAATACCAGACACACACATACACACACACACACACACACACACTCTCTAACTCACCGATACACACGCACACTCTCTAACTCCCTGACACACACACACAGACACACAAACACTCTCTAACTCCCAGACACACACACACAATCTCTAACTCCCAGACATACACACACACTCTCTGACTCCCACAAACACACTCTCTAACTCACTCACAGACAAACACACACACTCTCTAATTCCCAGACACGCACTCTATAACACCCAGACACACACACACACTCTAACTCCCACACACACACTCTCTAACTGCCAGACACACACACACACACACTCTTACTCCCAGACACACACTCTCTAACTCCCAGACACACACACAAACACTCTCTAACTCCCAGACACACACACGCTCTCCAACTCCCAGACACACACACAAACGCTCGATAACTCCCAGACACACACACACACTCTCACTAAGTACCAGACACACACACGCACACATATACACTCTAACTCCCAGATACACACACACACACACACACACACACACAAACACTCTCTAACTCCCAGACACACACACACAAACTCTAACTCCCAGACACAAACACACACACACACAAACACTCTCTTACTCCCAAACAGAACCACACACACTCTCTCTAACTCTAGACACACACACACACACTCTAACTCCCAGACACACACTCTCTAACTGCCAGACACATACACACACACACACCAACACTCTCTAACTCCCAGTCAGACACACACACACTCTCTCTAACTCCCAGACACACAGAAACACTCTCTCTAACACCCAGACACACACACACACTCTAACTCCCAGACACACACACACACTCTCTAACTCCCAGACACACACTCTCTAACTCCCAGACACACACGCACACTCTCTAACTGCCAGACACACACACACACTCTCTAACTCCCATACACACACACACACACTCACACACACAAACACTCTCTAACTCCCAGACACACACACACAAACACTCTCTCTAACTCCCAGACACACACACACACACTCTTTCGAACTCCCAGACACACACACACACGCTCTCTAACTCCCAGACACACACACAAACGCTCGATAACTCCCAGACACACACTCTCTAACTCCCAGACACACACACTAACACTCGCTAACTCCCAGACACACACACACACTCTCTATATACCAGACACACACACACACACACACTCTAACTCCCAGATACACACACACACACTCTCTAACTCCCAGACACACACACACACAGTCTCTAACTCCCACACACACTCACTCTAACTCACACACAGACAAACACACACACTCTCTAACTCCCAAACACACACTCTCTAACACCCAGACACACACACACTCTAACTCCCACACACACACTCTCTAACAGCCAGATACACACACACACACACACTCTAACACCCAGACACACACTCTCTAACTCCCAGACACACACACACACACACACACACACACACACAAACACTCTCTAACTCCCAGACACACACACAATCACTCTCTAACTCCCAGACAGACACTCACACACTCACTCTAACTCCCAGACACACACACACACTCTCTCTAAAACCCAGACACACACACACACACACTCTAACTCCCAGACACACACACACACTCACTCTCTAACTGCCGGACACACACTCTCTAACTTCCAGACCCACACACACACTATAACTCCCAGACACACACTCTCTAACTCCCACACACACACTCTCTAACTCCCAGACACACACACACACTCACTCGCTAACTGCCGGACACACACTCTCTAACTCCCAGACACACACACACACTATAACTCCCAGACACACATTCTCTAAATGCCGGACACACACACACAAACACTCACACACACAAACACTCTCTAACTCCCAGACACACACACACAAACACTCTCTCTAACTCCCAGACACACACACAAACACTCTCTAACTTCCACACACACACAAACACTCTCAAACTCCCAGACACACACACAAACACTCACTAACTCCCACACACACACAAACACTCTCTCTAAATCCCAGACACACACACACACACTCTTTCTAACTTCCAGACACACACACACACTCTCTCTAACACCCAGACACACACACACTCACTCTCTAACTCCCAGACACACACACACTCACTCTCTAACTCCCACACACACACACAAATACACTCTAACTCCCAGACACACACACAAACACTCTCTTCCTCCCAGACACACATACACACGCTCTCTAACTACCTGACACACACACACACACACACACACAGTCTCTAACTCCTAGAAACACGCACAAACACTCTAACTCCCAGACACACTCAGAAACACTCTCTAAATCGCAGACACACGCACACACACTCTCTAACTCCCAGACACACACACACACATTCTCTAATGGCCGCACACACACACACACACACTCTTAATCCCACACACACACACACACACACACACACACACACACACACACACACACACACACACACACACACACACACACACACACACACACACACACACACACACACACAAACACTCTCTAACGGCCAGACACACACAAACACTCTTTAACTCCCAGACACACACAAACAGTCCCTTACTCCCAGACACACACAGAAACATTCTCTAACTCTCAGACACACACACAAAAACTTTCTAACTCCCAGACACACACACACACTCTCTAATTCCCTGACACACACACACACAATATCTAACTCACACACACACACACACACACACAACACTCTCTAACTCCCGGACACACACACAAACACTCTCTAACTCCCAGACACACACACAAACACTCCCTTACTCCCAGACACACACACAAAAACTCTCTTACTCCCAGACAAACACACACACAATATCTAATTCCCACACACACAGACACAACACTCTCTAACACCCGGACACTCACACAAACACTCTCTAACTCCCAGACGCACACATAAACACTCTCTAACTCCCAGACACACACACACACACTCTCTAACTCCCAGACACACATACTCTCTAACTCCCAGACACACACACACACACACACACATACTCTCTAACTCCCAGATACACACACTAACACTCGCTAACTCCCAGACACACTCACACACACTCTCTAAATACCAGACACACACACACACACACTCTAACTCCCAGATACACACACACACACAGACACAAACACTCTCTAACTCCCAGACACACACACACACACAATCTCTTACTCCCAGACACACACGCACACACTCTCTAACTCCCACACACACTCTCTCTAACTCCCACACAGACAAACACACACACTCTCTAACTCCCAAACACACACTCTCTAACACCCAGAAACGCACACACACACACTCTAACTCCCAGACACACACTCTGTAACTCCCAGACACACACACACACACACACACACACACAAACACTCTCTAACACCCTGACACACACAATCAGTCTCTAACAGACAGACACACACACACTCTCTCTAACTCCCAGACACACACACACAGTCTCTCTAAAACCCAGACACACACACACAATCTCTAACTCCCAGACATACACACACACTCTCTGACTCCCACAAACACACTCTCTAACTCACTCACAGACAAACACACACACTCTCTAATTCCCAGACACGCACTCTCTAACACCCAGACACACACACAAACACTCTCTTCCTCCCAGACACACATACACACGCTCTCTAACTACCAGACACACACACACACACACACACACAGTCTCTAACTCCTAGAAACACGCACAAACACTCTAACTCCCAGACACACTCAGAAACACTCTCTAAATCGCAGACACACGCACACACACTCTCTAACTCCCAGACACACACACACACATTCTCTAACGGCCGCACACACACACACACACACTCTTAATCCCACACACACACACACACACACACACACACACACACACAAACACTCTCTAACGGCCAGACACACACAAACACTCTTTAACTCCCAGACACACACACAAACAGTCCCTTACTCCCAGACACACACAGAAACACTCTCTAACTCTCAGACACACACACAAAAACTTTTGTAACTCCCAGACACACACACACACTCTCTAATTCCCTGACACACACACACACAATATCTAACTCACACACACACACACACACACAACACTCTCTAACTCCCGGACACACACACAAACACTCTCTAACTCCCAGACACACACACAAACACTCCCTTACTCCCAGACACACACACAAAAACTCTCTTACTCCCAGACAAACACGCACACAATATCTAATTCCCACACACACAGACACAACACTCTCTAACACCCGGACACTCACACAAACACTCTCTAACTCCCAGACGCACACATAAACACTCTCTAACTCCCAGACACACACACACACTCTCTAACTCCCAGACACACATACTCTCTAACTCCCAGACACACACACACACACACACACATACTCTCTAACTCCCAGATACACACACTAACACTCTCTAACTCCCAGACACACTCACACACACTCTCTAAATACCAGACACACACACACACACACACTCTAACTCCCAGATACACACACACACACAGACACAAACACTCTCTAACTCCCAGACACACACACACACACAATCTCTAACTCCCAGACACACACACAAACAGTCCCTTACTCCCAGACACACACACAAACACTCTCTAACTCTCAGACACACGCACAAAAACTTTCTAACTCCCAGACACACACACACACTCTCTAATTCCCTGACACACACACACACAATATCTAACTCACACACACACACACACACACACAACACTCTCTAACTCCCGGACACACACACAAACACTCTCTAACTCCCAGACACACACACACACTCTCTAACTCCCTGACATACACACACACACACAAACACTCTCTAAGTCCCAGACACACACACAACCTCTCTCTAACTCCCAGACACACACAAACACACACTCTATCTCCCAGACATACACTCACACACACACACTCTGTATCTTCCAGACACACATATAAACTCTCCCTAAATCCCAGATACACACACACACTCTCTAACTCCCATACACACACACACACACATACTCTCTAACTCCCAGACACACACACACACACTCTCTAAATACCAGACACACACATACACACACACACACACACACACACTCTCTAACTCACCGATACACACGCACACTCTCTAACTCCCTGACACACACACACAGACACACAAACACTCTCTAACTCCCAGACACACACACACAATCTCTAACTCCCAGACATACACACACACTCTCTGACTCCCACAAACACACTCTCTAACTCACTCACAGACAAACACACACACTCTCTAATTCCCAGACACGCACTCTATAACACCCAGACACACACACACACTCTAACTCCCACACACACACTCTCTAACTGCCAGACACACACACACACACACTCTTACTCCCAGACACACACTCTCTAACTCCCAGACACACACACAAACACTCTCTAACTCCCAGACACACACACGCTCTCCAACTCCCAGACACACACACAAACGCTCGATAACTCCCAGACACACACACACACTCTCACTAAGTACCAGACACACACACGCACACATATACACTCTAACTCCCAGATACACACACACACACACACACACACACACAAACACTCTCTAACTCCCAGACACACACACACAAACTCTAACTCCCAGACACAAACACACACACACACAAACACTCTCTTACTCCCAAACAGAACCACACACACTCTCTCTAACTCTAGACACACACACACACACTCTAACTCCCAGACACACACTCTCTAACTGCCAGACACATACACACACACACACCAACACTCTCTAACTCCCAGTCAGACACACACACACTCTCTCTAACTCCCAGACACACAGAAACACTCTCTCTAACACCCAGACACACACACACACTCTAACTCCCAGACACACACACACACTCTCTAACTCCCAGACACACACTCTCTAACTCCCAGACACACACGCACACTCTCTAACTGCCAGACACACACACACACTCTCTAACTCCCATACACACACACACACACTCACACACACAAACACTCTCTAACTCCCAGACACACACACACAAACACTCTCTCTAACTCCCAGACACACACACACACACTCTTTCGAACTCCCAGACACACACACACACGCTCTCTAACTCCCAGACACACACACAAACGCTCGATAACTCCCAGACACACACTCTCTAACTCCCAGACACACACACTAACACTCGCTAACTCCCAGACACACACACACACTCTCTATATACCAGACACACACACACACACACACTCTAACTCCCAGATACACACACACACACTCTCTAACTCCCAGACACACACACACACAGTCTCTAACTCCCACACACACTCACTCTAACTCACACACAGACAAACACACACACTCTCTAACTCCCAAACACACACTCTCTAACACCCAGACACACACACACTCTAACTCCCACACACACACTCTCTAACAGCCAGATACACACACACACACACACTCTAACACCCAGACACACACTCTCTAACTCCCAGACACACACACACACACACACACACACACACACAAACACTCTCTAACTCCCAGACACACACACAATCACTCTCTAACTCCCAGACAGACACTCACACACTCACTCTAACTCCCAGACACACACACACACTCTCTCTAAAACCCAGACACACACACACACACACTCTAACTCCCAGACACACACACACACTCACTCTCTAACTGCCGGACACACACTCTCTAACTTCCAGACCCACACACACACTATAACTCCCAGACACACACTCTCTAACTCCCACACACACACTCTCTAACTCCCAGACACACACACACACTCACTCGCTAACTGCCGGACACACACTCTCTAACTCCCAGACACACACACACACTATAACTCCCAGACACACATTCTCTAAATGCCGGACACACACACACAAACACTCACACACACAAACACTCTCTAACTCCCAGACACACACACACAAACACTCTCTCTAACTCCCAGACACACACACAAACACTCTCTAACTTCCACACACACACAAACACTCTCAAACTCCCAGACACACACACAAACACTCACTAACTCCCACACACACACAAACACTCTCTCTAAATCCCAGACACACACACACACACTCTTTCTAACTTCCAGACACACACACACACTCTCTCTAACACCCAGACACACACACACTCACTCTCTAACTCCCAGACACACACACACTCACTCTCTAACTCCCACACACACACACAAATACACTCTAACTCCCAGACACACACACAAACACTCTCTTCCTCCCAGACACACATACACACGCTCTCTAACTACCTGACACACACACACACACACACACACAGTCTCTAACTCCTAGAAACACGCACAAACACTCTAACTCCCAGACACACTCAGAAACACTCTCTAAATCGCAGACACACGCACACACACTCTCTAACTCCCACACACACTCTCTCTAACTCCCACACAGACAAACACACACACTCTCTAACTCCCAAACACACACTCTCTAACACCCAGAAACGCACACACACACACTCTAACTCCCAGACACACACTCTCTAACTCCCAGACACACACACACACACACACACACACACACACACACACACACACACAAACACTCTCTAACACCCAGACACACACAATCAGTCTCTAACAGACAGACACACACACACTCTCTCTAACTCCCAGACACACACACACAGTCTCTCTAAAACCCAGACACACATACACACACAGTCTAACTCCCAGACACACACACAAACTCTCTAACTCCCACACACACACTCTCTAACTCCCACACACACACTGTCTAGCTCCCAGGCACACACACACACTATAACTCCCAGACACACATTCTCTAAATGCCGGACACACACACACAAACACTCACACACACAAACACTCTCTAACTCCCAGACACACACACACACTCTCTCTAACACCCAGAGACACACACACACACACTCTAACCCCCAGACACACACTCTCTAACTCCCAGAAACACACACACAAACACTCACTCAAACTCCCAGACACACACACACACACACACACACTCTCTAAATACCAGACACACACACACACACACTCTAACTCCCAGATACACACACACACACACACACACACACACACACACAAACACTCTCTAACTCCCAGACACACACACACACACAATCTCTAACTCCCAGACACACACGCACACACTCTCTAACTCCCACACACACTCTCTCTAACTCCCACACAGACAAACACACACACTCTCTAACTCCCAAACACACACTCTCTAACACCCAGAAACACACACACACACTCTAACTCCCACACACACACTCTCTAACAGCCAGATACACACACACACACACACACACACTCTTACTCCCAGACACACACTCTCTTACTCCCAGGCACACACACACACACACACACACACACACACACACAGACACACACACACAAACTCTCTCTAACACCCAGACACACACACACTCTCTCTCTAAAACCCAGACACACATACACACACACACACTCTCTAACTCCCAGACCCACACACACACACACACTCTCTAACTCCCAGACACAGACACAAACACTCACTAACTCCCACACACACACAAACACTCTCAAACTCCCTGACACACTCACACAAACTCTCTAAATACCAGACACACACACACACACACTCTAACTCCCAGATACACACACACACACACACACCCACAGACACAAACACTCTCTAACTCCCAGACACACACACACTCACAATCTCTAACGCCCAGACACACACGCACACACGCTCTAACTCCCACACACACTCTCTCTAACTCCCACACAAACACACACACTCTCTAACTCCCAAACACACACTCTCTAACACCCAGAAACACACACACACTCTCTAACACCCAGACACACACTCTCTAACTCCCAGAAACACACACACAAACACTCACTCAAACTCCCAGACACACACACACACACACTCTCTAACTCCCAGACACAGACACAAACACTCACTAACTCCCACACACACACAAACACTCTCAAACTCCCAGACACACACACAAACACTCTCGAACTCCCAGACAAACACACAAACACACTCTAACTCCCAGACACACACACAAACACTCTCTACCTCCCAGACACACACACACACGCTCTCTAACTACCAGACACACACACACACACACACACACTCTCTCTAACACCCAGAGACACACACACACACACTCTCTAAATCCCACACACACAAACACTCTCTAACTCCCAGACACACACACAAACACACTCTAACTCCCACACACACACCAACACTCTCTAACTCCCAGACACACACACAAACACTCCCTTACTCCCAGGCACACGCACAAACACTCTCTAACTCCCACACACACTCTCTCTAACTCCCACACAGACAAACACACACACTCTCTAACTCCCAAACACACACTCTCTAACACCCAGACACACACACACACTCTATCTCCCCACACACACTCTCTAACAGCCAGATACACACACACACACACTCTGACTCCCAGACACATACTCTCTAACTCCCAGACACACACACACACACACACACACAAACACTCTCTAAATCCCAGACACACACACAAACACTCTCTAACTCCCAGACACACACACAATCACTCTCTAACTCCCAGACACACACACGCACATTCTCTAAAACCCAGACACACACACACACACACTCTAACTCCCAGACACACACACACACTATAACTCCCAGACACACATTCTCTAAATGCCGGACACACACACAAACACTCACACACACAAACTCTCTAACTCCCAGACACACACTCTCTAACTCCCACACACACACTCTCTAACTCCCAGACACACACACACACTATAACTCCCAGACACACACTCTCTAACTCCCACACACACACTCTCTAACTCCCAGACACACACACACACTCACTCTCTAACTGCCGGACACACACTCTCTAACTCCCAGACACACACACACACTATAACTCCCAGACACACATTCTCTAAATGCCGGACACACACACAAACACTCACACACACAAACTCTCTAACTCCCAGACACACACTCTCTAACTCCCACACACACACTCTCTAACTCCCAGACACACACACACACTATAACTCCCAGACACACACTCTCTAACTCCCACACACACACTCTCTAACTCCCAGACACACACACACACTCACTCTCTAACTGCCGGACACACACTCTCTAACTCCCAGACACACACACACACTATAACTCCCAGACACACATTCTCTAAATGCCAGAAACACACACACAAACACTCTCTCTAACTCCCAGACACGCACACAAACACTCTCTAACTTCTACACACAAACAAACACTCTCAAACTCCCAGACACACACACAAAACTCTCCAACTCCCAGACAAACAAACCAACGCACTCTAACTCCCAGGCACGCACACAAACACTCTCTTCCTCGCAGACACACACACACACGCACTCTAACTCCCACACACACACACACTCTCTTAACTCCCAGACACACACACACACTCTCTCTAACACCCAGACACATCCACACACACTCTAACCCCCAGACACACACACAACTCTCTAACTCCCACACACACTCTCTAACACCCACACACACACTGTCTAACTCCCAGACACACACACACACTCACTCACTAACTCCCTGACACACACTCTCTAACTCCCAGACACACACACACAAACACTCACTCAAACTCCCAGACACACACACACACACACACTCTCTAACTCCCAGACACACACACAAACACTCACTAACGCCCACACACACACAAACACTCTCAAACTCCCAGACACACACACAAACATTCTCGAACTCCCAGACAAACACACAGACACACTCTAACTCCCAGACACACACACACATGCTCTCTAACTACCAGACACACACACACACACTCTCTAACTCCTAGACACACGCACAAACACTCTCTAATTGCCAGACACACACACAGACACGCACTCTAACTCCCAGACACACACTCTCTAACTCCCAGACACAAACACACTCTCTTACTCCCACACACACGCTCTCTAACTCCCAGACACACACTCTCTTACTCCCAGACACACACACACACTCTCTAACTCCCAGACACACACACACACTCTAACTCCCTGTCGCACACTCTCGAACTCCCAGACACACACACACAAACACTCTCTCTAAATCCCAGACACACACACACATTCTTTCTAACTTCCAGACACACACACACTCTCTCTAACACCCAGACACACACACACTCTCTAACTCCCAGACACACACACACTCACTCTCTAACTCCCACACACACACACACAAATACACTCTAACTCCCAGACACACACACAAACACTCTCTTCCTCTCAGACACACATACACACACTCTCTAACTACCAGACACACACACACACACACACACTCTCTAACTCCTAGAAACACGCACAAACACTCTCTAACTCCCAGACACAGTCACAAACACTCTCTAAATCCCAGACACACGCACACACACTCTCTAACTCCCAGACACACACACACACATTCTCTAACTGCCGCACACACACACACACTCTCTTAATCCCACACACACACACACACACACACACACAAACACTCTCTAACTCCCAGACACACACAAACACTCTCTAACTCCCAGACACACACACAAACACTCTCTAACACCCACACACACACACAAACACTCTCTTAACTCCCAGACACACACACAAACAGTCCCTTACTCCCAGACACACACACAAACACTCTCTAACTCTCAGACACACGCACAAAAACTTTCTAACTCCCAGACACACACACACACTCTCTAATTCCCTGACACACACACACGCAATATCTAACTCACACACACACACACACACACACACACAACACTCTCTAACTCCCGGACACACACACAAACACTCTCTAACTCCCAGACACACACACACACTCTCTAACTCCCTGACATACACACACACACACAAACACTCTCTAAGTCCCAGACACACACACAACCTCTCTCTAACTCCCAGACACACACAAACACACACTCTATCTCCCAGACATACACTCACACACACAAACACTCTGTATCTTCCAGACACACATATAAACTCTCCCTAAATCCCAGATACACACACACACTCTCTAACTCCCATACACACACACACACACATACTCTCTAACTCCCA
>JANJGN010000002.1:71328517-71346017 GCA_026770705.1 Isurus oxyrinchus
CACTCTCTAACTCCCAGACACACACACGCTCTCCAACTCCCAGACACACACACAAACGCTCGATAACTCCCAGACGCAGCACACACACTCTCACTAAGTACCAGACACACACACGCACACATATACACTCTAACTCCCAGATACACACACACACACACACACACACACACACACACAAACACTCTCTAACTCCCAGACACAAACACACACACACACACACAAACACTCTCTTACTCCCAGACAGAACCACACACACTCTCTCTAACTCTAGACACACACACACACACTCTAACTCCCAGACACACACTCTCTAACTGTCAGACACACACACACACACACACACACCAACACTCTCTCACTCCCAGTCAGACACACACACACTCTCTCTAACTCCCAGACACACAGAAACACTCTCTCTAACACCCAGACACACACACACACTCTAACTCCCAGACACACACACACACTCTCTAACTCCCAGACACACACTCTCTAACTCCCAGACACACACGCACACACTCTAACTGCCAGACACACACACACACACTCTAACTCCCAGACACACACTCTCTAACTCCCATACACACACACACACACTCACACACACAAACACTCTCTAACTCCCAGACACACACACACAAACACTCTCTCTAACTCCCAGACACACACACACACACTCTTTCGAACTCCCAGACACACACACACACGCTCTCTAACTCCCAGACACACACACAAACGCCCGATAACTCCCAGACACACACACGCACTCTCACTAAATACCAGACACACACACGCACACATGCACACATTAACTCCCAGACACACACACACACACACACACACACAAACACTCTCTAACTCCCAGACACACACACACACACAATCTCTAACTCCCAGACACACACACACACACTCCAACTCCCAGAAACACACTCTCTAACTGCCAGACACTCACACACACACACACTCTAACTCCTAGACACACACTCTCTAACTCCCAGACACAAACACACACAAGCACTCTCTAACTCCCAATCAGACACACACACACTCTCTCTAACTCCCAGACACACACACACACCTTCTCTAACTGCCGCACACACACACACACTCTCTTAATCCCACACACACACACACACACACACACACACACACAAACACTCTCTAACTCCCAGACACACACAGAAACACTCTCTAACTCTCAGACACACGCACAAAAACTTTCTAACTCCCAGACACACACACACTCTCTCTAACTCCCAGACACACACACACACAATATCTAACTCACACACACACACAACACTCTCTAACTCCCAGACACACACAGAAACACTCTCTAACTCTCAGACACACGCACAAAAACTTTCTAACTCCCAGACACACACACACTCTCTCTAACTCCCAGACACACACACACACAATATCTAACTCACACACACACACACACAACACTCTCTAACTCCCAGACACACACACACACACTCTCTAACTCCCTGACATACACACACACACACACACAAACACTCTCTAAGTCCCAAACACACACACAAACACTCTCTAACTACCAGACACACACACACGCACACTCCCTAACTCCCAGACACACACACACTCTTTTACTCCTTTACACACATACACACACACAACCTCTCCCTAACTCCAAGACACACACAAACACTCACTCTAACTCCCAGACATACACTCACACACACAAACACTCTGTAACTCCCAGACACACACATTAACACTCCCTAACTCCGAGACACACACACACACTCTCTAACTCCTAGACACACACATACACACACACACACACACACACACTCTAACTCACCGATACACACACACTCTCTAACTCCCTGACACACACACACACACACACACACACACACAAACACTCTCTAACTCCCAGACACACACACACACACACAATCTCTAACGCCCAGACATATACACACACTCTCTAACTCCCACACACACACTCTCTAACTCCCTCACAGACATACACACACACTCTCTAATTCCCAGACACGCACTCTCTAACACCCAGACACACACACACACTCTTACTCCCACACACACACTCTCTAACTGCCAGACACACACACACACACACACACACACACTCTTACTCCCAGACACACACTCTCTAACTCCCAGACACAAACACACACACACACGCAAATACTCTCTTACTCCCAAACAGACACACACACACTCTCTCTAACTCCCAGACACACACACACACACACTCTAACTCCCAGACACACACTAACTAACTGCCAGACACACGCACACACACACACTCTAACTCCCAGACACACACTCTCTAACTCCCAGACACAAACAAACACACACACTAACACTCTCTAACTCCCAGTCAGACACACACACACTCTCTCTAACTCCGAGACACACAGAAACACTCTCTCTTACACCCAGACACAGACACACACTCTAACTCCCAGACACACACACACACACTCTCTAGTTCCCACACACACACTCTCTAACTCCCACACACACACTCTCTAACTCCCAGACACACACTCTCTAACTCCCAGACACACACGCACACTCTCTAACTGCCAGACACACACACACACATTCTAACTCACAGACACACACTCTCTAACTCCCAGACACACACACACACTCACACACACAAACACTCTCTAACTCCCAGACACACAAACACTCTCTCCAACACCCAGACACACACACAAACACTCTTTCTAAATCCCAGACACACACACACTCTCTCTAACACCCACACACACACACACACTCTAACTCCCAGACTCACACACACTCACTCTCTAACTCCCCCCCACACACACACACACACACACAAACACTCTCTGACTCCCAGACACACACACAAACACTCTCGAACTCCCAGACACACACACACACGCTCTCTAACTCCCTGACACACACACAAACGCTCGGTAACTCCCAGACACACACACACTCTCACTAAATACCAGACACACACACACACATACACAGTCTAACTCCCAGACACACACACACACACACACACACACAAACACTCTCTAACTCCCAGACACACACACACACAATCTCTAACTCCCAGACACAAACACACACACACACAAACACTCTCTTACTCCCAAGCAGACACACACACACTCTCTCTAACTCTAGACACACACACACACACAATCTCTAACTCCCAGACACAAACACACACACACACACACACACACAAACACTCTCTTACTCCCAAACAGACACACACACACTCTCTCTAACTCCCAGACATACACACACACACTCTAACTCCCAGACACACACTCTCTAACTGCCAGACACTCACACACACACACACTCTAACTCCTGGACACACACTCTCTAACTCCCAGACACAAACACACACACACAAACACTCTCTCACTCCCAGTCAGACACACACACACTCTCTCTAACTCCCAGACACACACACACACCTTCTCTAACTGCCGCACACACACACACACTCTCTTAATCCCACACACACACACACACATACACACACAAAAACTCTCTAACTCCCAGGCACACACAGAAACACTCTCTAACTCTCAGACACACGCACAAAAACCTTCTAACTCCCAGACACACACACATTCTCTCGAACTCCCAGACACACACACACACAATATCTAACTCACACACACACACACACAACACTCTCTTACTCCCGGACACACACACAAACACTCTCTAACTCCCAGACACACACACACTCACTCTCTAACTCCCTGACATACACACACACACACACACACACACAAACACTCTCTAAGTCCCAGACACACACACAAACACTCTCTAACTACCAGACACACACACACGCACACTCCCTAACTCCCAGACACACACACACTCTTTTACTCCTTCACACACATACACACACACAACCTCTCCCTAACTCCCAGAAACACACAAACACACACTCTAACTCCCAGACATACACTCACACACACAAACACTCTGTAATTCCCAGACACACACATAAACACTCCCTAACTCCCAGATACACACACACACTCTCTAACTCCCATACACACACACACATACTCTCTAACTCCCAGACACACACACACGCTCTCTAAATACCAGTCACACACATACACACACACACACACACACACACACTCTAACTCACCGATACACACACACACTCTCTAACTCCCTGACACACACACACACACACAAACACTCTCTAACTCCCAGACACACACACACACACAATCTCTAACTCCCAGACACACACACACACTCTCTAACTCCCACACACACACTCTCTAACTCCCTCACAGACAAACACACACACTCTCTAATTCCCAGACACGCACTCTCTAACACCCAGACACACACACACACTCTTACTCCCACACACACTCTCTAACTGCCAGACACACAGACACACACACACACTCTTACTCCCAGACACACACTCTCTAACTCCCAGACACAAACACACACACACAAACACAAACACTCTCTTACTCCCAAACAGACACACACACACTCTCTCTAACTCCCAGACACACACACACACACTCTAACTTCCAGACACACACACTCTAACTCCCAGACACACACTCTCTAACTCCCAGACACAAACAAACACACACACAAACACTCTCTAACTCCCAGTCAGACACACACACACTCTCTCTAACTCCCAGACACACAGAAACACTCTCTCTAACACCCAGACCAGGACACACACTCTAACTCCCAGACACACACACACACTCTCTAACTCCCACACACACACTCTCTAACTCCCACACACACACTCTCTAACTCCCAGACACACACTCTCTAACTCCCAGACACACACGCACACTCTCTAACTGCCAGACACACACACACACACTCTAACTCACAGACACACACTCTCTAACTCCCAGACACACACACACACTCACACAAACAAACACTCTCTAACTCCCAGACACACAAACACTCTCTCTAACTCCCAGACACACACACACACTGTTTCTAAATCCCAGACACACACACACTCTCCCTAACACCCACACACACACACACGCTCTAACTCCCAGACTCACACACACTCACTCTCTAACTCCCACACACACACACACACACACACACACACAAACACTCTCGAACTCCCAGACGCACACACACACGCTCGATAACTCCCAGACACACACACAAACGCTCGATAGCTCCCAGACACACACACACTCTCACTAAATACCAGACACACACACACACACATACACAGTCTAACTCCCAGACACACACACACACACACACACACACACACACACACACACACACACACACACACACACACACACACACACACACACACACACACACACACACACACACACACACACAAACACTCTCTAACTCCCAGACACACACACACACAATCTCTAACTCCCAGACACAAACACACACACACACACACACACACACACACACAAACACTCTCTTACTGCCAAACAGACACACACACACTCTCTCTAACTCAAGACACACACACACACACAATCTCTAACTCCCAGACACAAACACACACACACACACACACACACAAACACTCTCTTACTCCCAAACAGACACACACACACTCTCTCTAACTCCCAGACATACACACACACACTCTAACTCCCAGACACACACTCTCTAACTGCCAGACACTCACACACACACACACACACACTCTAACTCCTGGACACACACTCTCTAACTCCCAGACACAAACACACACACACAAACACTCTCTCACTCCCAGTCAGACACACACACACTCTCTCTAACTCCCAGACACACACACACACCTTCTCTAACTGCCGCACACACACACACACTCTCTTAATCCCACACACACACACACACAAAAACTCTCTAACTCCCAGACACACACAGAAACACTCTCTAACTCTCAGACACACGCACAAAAACTTTCTAACTCCCAGACACACACACACTCTCTCTAACTCCCAGACACACACACACACAATATCTAACTCACACACACACACACACACAACACTCTCTAACTCCCGGACACACACACAAACACTCTCTAACTCCCAGACACACACACACACACTCTCTAACTCCCTGACATACACACACACACACATACAAACACTCTCTAAGTCCCAGACACACACACAAACACTCTCTAACTACCAGACACACACACACGCACACTCCCTAACTCCCAGACACACACACACTCTTTTACTCCTTTACACACATACACACACACAACCTCTCCCTAACTCCCAGACACACACAAACACACACTCTAACTCCCAGACATACACTCACACACACAAACACTCTGTAACTCCCAGACACACACATAAACATTCCCTAACTCCCAGATACACACACACACACTCTAACTCCCATACACACACACACACATACTCTATAACTTCCAGACACACACACACACACTCTCTAACTCCCACACACACACTCTCTAACTCCCACACACACACTCTCTAACTCCCAGACACACACTCTCTAACTCCCAGACACACACGCACACTCTCTAACTGCCAGACACACACACACACACTCTAACTCACAGACACACACTCTCTAACTCCCAGACACACACACACACTCACACAAACAAACACTCTCTAACTCCCAGACACACAAACACTCTCTCTAACTCCCAGACACACACACACACTGTTTCTAAATCCCAGACACACACACACTCTCCCTAACACCCACACACACACACACGCTCTAACTCCCAGACTCACACACACTCACTCTCTAACTCCCACACACACACACACACACACACACAAACACTCTCGAACTCCCAGACACACACACACACGCTCGATAACTCCCAGACACACACACAAACGCTCGATAGCTCCCAGACACACCCACACTCTCACTAAATACCAGACACACACACACACACATACACAGTCTAACTCCCAGACACACACACACACACACACACACACACACACACAAACACTCTCTCACTCCCAGTCAGACACACACACACTCTCTCTAACTCCCAGACACACACACACACCTTCTCTAACTGCCGCACACACACACACACTCTCTTAATCCCACACACACACACACATACACACACCAAAACTCTCTAACTCCCAGGCACACACAGAAACACTCTCTAACTCTCAGACACACGCACAAAAACCTTCTAACTCCCAGACACACACACATTCTCTCGAACTCCCAGACACACACACACACAATATCTAACTCACACACACACACACACAACACTCTCTTACTCCCGGACACACACACAAACACTCTCTAACTCCCAGACACACACACACTCACTCTCTAACTCCCTGACATACACACACACACACACACACACAAACACTCTCTAAGTCCCAGACACACACACAAACACTCTCTAACTACCAGACACACACACACGCACACTCCCTAACTCCCAGACACACACACACTCTTTTACTCCTTCACACACATACACACACACAACCTCTCCCTAACTCCCAGAAACACACAAACACACACTCTAACTCCCAGACATACACTCACACACACAAACACTCTGTAATTCCCAGACACACACATAAACACTCCCTAACTCCCAGATACACACACACACTCTCTAACTCCCATACACACACACACATACTCTCTAACTCCCAGACACACACACACGCTCTCTAAATACCAGTCACACACATACACACACACACACACACACACACACTCTAACTCACCGATACACACACACACTCTCTAACTCCCTGACACACACACACACACACAAACACTCTCTAACTCCCAGACACACACACACACACAATCTCTAACTCCCAGACACACACACACACTCTCTAACTCCCACACACACACTCTCTAACTCCCTCACAGACAAACACACACACTCTCTAATTCCCAGACACGCACTCTCTAACACCCAGACACACACACACACTCTAACTCCCACACACAAACTCTCTAACTGCCAGACACACAGACACACACACACACTCTTACTCCCAGACAAACACTCTCTAACTCCCAGACACAAACACACACACACAAACACAAACACTCTCTTACTCCCAAACAGACACACACACACTCTCTCTAACTCCCAGACACACACACACACACTCTAACTTCCAGACACACACTCTCTAACTCCCAGACACAAACAAACACACACACAAACACTCTCTAACTCCCAGTCAGACACACACACACTCTCTCTAACTCCCAGACACACAGAAACACTCTCTCTAACACCCAGACCAGGACACACACTCTAACTCCCAGACACACACACACACTCTCTAACTCCCACACACACACTCTCTAACTCCCACACACACACTCTCTAACTCCCAGACACACACTCTCTAACTCCCAGACACACACGCACACTCTCTAACTGCCAGACACACACACACACACTCTAACTCACAGACACACACTCTCTAACTCCCAGACACACACACACACTCACACAAACAAACACTCTCTAACTCCCAGACACACAAACACTCTCTCTAACTCCCAGACACACACACACACTGTTTCTAAATCCCAGACACACACACACTCTCCCTAACACCCACACACACACACACGCTCTAACTCCCAGACTCACACACACTCACTCTCTAACTCCCACACACACACACACACACACACACACACAAACACTCTCGAACTCCCAGACGCACACACACACGCTCGATAACTCCCAGACACACACACAAACGCTCGATAGCTCCCAGACACACACACACTCTCACTAAATACCAGACACACACACACACACATACACAGTCTAACTCCCAGACACACACACACACACACACACACACACACACACACACACACACACACACACACACACACACACACACACACACACACACACACACACACACACACACACACACACACAAACACTCTCTAACTCCCAGACACACACACACACAATCTCTAACTCCCAGACACAAACACACACACACACACACACAAACACACACACACAAACACTCTCTTACTGCCAAACAGACACACACACACTCTCTCTAACTCAAGACACACACACACACACAATCTCTAACTCCCAGACACAAACACACACACACACACACACACACAAACACTCTCTTACTCCCAAACAGACACACACACACTCTCTCTAACTCCCAGACATACACACACACACTCTAACTCCCAGACACACACTCTCTAACTGCCAGACACTCACACACACACACACACACACTCTAACTCCTGGACACACACTCTCTAACTCCCAGACACAAACACACACACACAAACACTCTCTCACTCCCAGTCAGACACACACACACTCTCTCTAACTCCCAGACACACACACACACCTTCTCTAACTGCCGCACACACACACACACTCTCTTAATCCCACACACACACACACACAAAAACTCTCTAACTCCCAGACACACACAGAAACACTCTCTAACTCTCAGACACACGCACAAAAACTTTCTAACTCCCAGACACACACACACTCTCTCTAACTCCCAGACACACACACACACAATATCTAACTCACACACACACACACACACAACACTCTCTAACTCCCAGACACACACACAAACACTCTCTAACTCCCAGACACACACACACACACTCTCTAACTCCCTGACATACACACACACACACATACAAACACTCTCTAAGTCCCAGACACACACACAAACACTCTCTAACTACCAGACACACACACACGCACACTCCCTAACTCCCAGACACACACACACTCTTTTACTCCTTTACACACATACACACACACAACCTCTCCCTAACTCCCAGACACACACAAACACACACTCTAACTCCCAGACATACACTCACACACACAAACACTCTGTAACTCCCAGACACACACATAAACATTCCCTAACTCCCAGATACACACACACACACTCTAACTCCCATACACACACACACACATACTCTATAACTTCCAGACACACACACACACACTCTCTAACTCCCACACACACACTCTCTAACTCCCACACACACACTCTCTAACTCCCAGACACACACTCTCTAACTCCCAGACACACACGCACACTCTCTAACTGCCAGACACACACACACACACTCTAACTCACAGACACACACTCTCTAACTCCCAGACACACACACACACTCACACAAACAAACACTCTCTAACTCCCAGACACACAAACACTCTCTCTAACTCCCAGACACACACACACACTGTTTCTAAATCCCAGACACACACACACTCTCCCTAACACCCACACACACACACACGCTCTAACTCCCAGACTCACACACACTCACTCTCTAACTCCCACACACACACACACACACACACACACACACACAAACACTCTCGAACTCCCAGACACACACACAAACGCTCGATAGCTCCCAGACACACCCACACTCTCACTAAATACCAGACACACACACACACACATACACAGTCTAACTCCCAGACACACACACACACACACACACACACACAAACACTCTCTAACTCCCAGACACACAGACACACAATCTCTAACTCCCAGACACAAACACAGACACACACACACACACACACACACACACACAAACACTCTCTTACTGCCAAACAGACACACACACACTCTCTCTAACTCAAGACACACACACACACACAATCTCTAACTCCCAGACACAAACACACACACACACACACACACACACACACACACACACACACAAACACTCTCTTACTCCCAAACAGACACACACACACTCTCTCTAACTCCCAGACATACGCACACACACTCTAACTCCCAGACACACACTCTCTAACTGCCAGACACTCACACACACACACACACACACTCTAACTCCTGGACACACACTCTCTAACTCACAGACACAAACACACACACACAAACACTCTCTCACTCCCAGTCAGACACACACACACTCTAACTCCCAGACACACACACACACCTTCTCTAACTGCCGCACACACACACACACTCTCTTAATCCCACACACACACACACACAAAAACTCTCTAACTCCCAGACACACACAGAAACACTCTCTAACTCTCAGACACACGCACAAAAACTTTCTAACTCCCAGACACACACACACTCTCTCTAACTCCCAGACACACACACACACAATATCTAACTCACACACACACACACACACAACACTCTCTAACTCCCGGACACACACACAAACACTCTCTAACTCCCAGACACACACACACACAATCTCTAACTCCCTGACATACACACACACACACATACAAACACTCTCTAAGTCCCAGACACACACACAAACACTCTCTAACTACCAGACACACACACACGCACACTCCCTAACTCCCAGACACACACACACTCTTTTACTCCTTTACACACATACACACACACAACCTCTCCCTAACTCCCAGACACACACAAACACACACTCTAACTCCCAGACATACACTCACACACACAAACACTCTGTAACTCCCAGACACACACATAAACATTCCCTAACTCCCAGATACACACACACACACTCTAACTCCCATACACACACACACACATACTCTATAACTTCCAGACACACACACACACTCTCTGAATACCAGACACACACATACACACACACACACACACACTCTAACTCACCGATACACACACACACTCTCTAACTCCCTGACACACACACACACACACAAACACTCTCTAACTCCCAGACACACACACACACACAATCTCTAACTCCCAGACACACACACACACTCTCTAACTCCCACACACACACTCTCTAACTCCCTCACAGACAAACACACACACTCTCTAATTCCCAGACACGCACTCTCTAACACCCAGACACACACACACACTCTAACTCCCACACACAAACTCTCTAACTGCCAGACACACAGACACACACACACACTCTTACTCCCAGACACACACTCTCTAACTCCCAGACACAAACACACACACACAAACACAAACACTCTCTTACTCCCAAACAGACACACACACACTCTCTCTAACTCCCAGACACACACACACACACTCTAACTTCCAGACACACACTCTCTAACTCCCAGACACAAACACACACGCACACAAACACTCTCTAACTCCCAGTCAGACACACACACACTCTCTCTAACTCCCAGAAACACAGAAACACTCTCTCTAACACCCAGACACAGACACACAATCTAACTCCCAGACACACACACACACTCTCTAACTCCCACACACACACTCTCTAACTCCCACACACACACTCTCTAACTCCCAGACACACACTCTCTAACTCCCAGACACAAACAAACACACACACAAACACTCTCTAACTCCCAGTCAGACACACACACACTCTCTCTAACTCCCAGACACACAGAAACACTCTCTCTAACACCCAGACACAGACACACACTCTAACTCCCAGACACACACACACACTCTCTAACTCCCACACACACACTCTCTAACTCCCACACACACACTCTCTAACTCCCAGACACACACGCACACTCTCTAACTGCCAGACACACACACACACACTCTAACTCACAGACACACACTCTCTAACTCCCAGACACACACACACACTCACACAAACAAACACTCTCTAACTCCCAGACACACAAACACTCTCTCTAACTCCCAGACACACACACACACTGTTTCTAAATCCCAGACACACACACACTCTCCCTAACACCCACACACACACACACACGCTCTAACTCCCAGACTCATACACACTCACTCTCTAACTCCCACACACACACACACACACACACACAAACACTCTCGAACTCCCAGACACACACACACACGCTCGATAACTCCCAGACACACACACAAACGCTCGATAGCTCCCAGTCACACACACACTCTCACTAAATACCAGACACACACACACACACATACACAGTCTAACTCCCAGACACACACATACACACGCACACACACACACACACACACACAAACACTCTCTAACTCCCAGACACACACACACACAATCTCTAACTCCCAGACACAAACACACACACACACACACACACACACACACACACACACACACAAACACTCTCTTACTGCCAAACAGACACACACACACTCTCTCTAACTCAAGACACACACACACACACAATCTCTAACTCCCAGACACAAACACACACACACACACACACACACACACACAAACACTCTCTTACTCCCAAACAGACACACACACACTCTCTCTAACTCCCAGACATACACACACACTCTCTAACTCCCAGACACACACACACACACACACACACAAACACTCTCTAACTCCCAGACACACACACAATCACTCTCTAACTCCCAGACACACACACACACACACTCTAACTCCCAGACACACACAGAAACTCTCTAACTCCCAGACACACACACACACTATAACTCCCAGCACACACTCTCTAACTCCCACACACACACTCTCTAACTCCCAGACACACACACACACTCACTCTCTAACTCCCAGGCACACACACACACTCACTCTCCAACTGCCGGACACACACTCTCTAACTCCCAGACACACACACACACTATAACTCCCAGACACACATTCTCTAAATGCCGGACACACACACAAACACTCACACACACAAACTCTCTAACTCCCAGACACACACTCTCTAACTCCCACACACACACTCTCTAACTCCCAGACACACACACACACTCACTCTCTAACTGCCGGACACACACTCTCTAACTCCCAGACACACACACACACTATAACTCCCAGACACACATTCTCTAAATGCCAGAAACACACACACAAACACTCTCTCTAACTCCCAGACACGCACACAAACACTCTCTAACTTCTACACACAAACAAACACTCTCAAACTCCCGGACACACACACTAAACTCTCCAACTCCCAGCCAAACAAACCAACGCACTCTAACTCCCAGGCACGCACACAAACACTCTCTTCCTCGCAGACACACACACACACGCACTCTAACTCCCACACACACACACACTCTCTTAACTCCCAGACACACACACACACTCTCTCTAACACCCAGACACATCCACACACACTCTAACCCCCAGACACACACACAAACTCTCTAACTCCCACACACACTCTCTAACACCCACACACACACTCTCTAACTCCCAGACACACACACACACTCACTCACTAACTCCCTGACACACACTCTCTAACTCCCAGACACACACACACAAACACTCACTCAAACTCCCAGACACACACACACACACACACTCTCTAACTCCCAGACACACACACAAACACTCACTAACGCCCACACACACACAAACACTCTCAAACTCCCAGACACACACACAAACATTCTCGAACTCCCAGACAAACACACAGACACACTCTAACTCCCAGACACACACACACATGCTCTCTAACTACCAGACACACACACACACACTCTCTAACTCCTAGACACACGCACAAACACTCTCTAATTGCCAGACACACACACAGACACGCACTCTAACTCCCAGACACACACTCTCTAACTCCCAGACACAAACACACACACACACACTCTCTAACTCCCAGACAGACAGTCACACTCTAACTCCCAGACACACACACACTCTCTTACTCCCACACACACGCTCTCTAACTCCCAGACACACACTCTCTTACTCCCAGACACACACACACACTCTCTAACTCCCAGACACACACACACACTCTAACTCCCTATCGCACACTCTCGAACTCCCAGACACACACACACAAACACTCTCTCTAAATCCCAGACACACACACACACATTCTTTCTAACTTCCAGACACACACACACTCTCTCTAACACCCAGACACACACACACTCTCTAACTCCCAGACACACACACACTCACTCTCTAACTCCCACACACACACACACAAATACACTCTAACTCCCAGACACACACACAAACACTCTCTTCCTCTCAGACACACATACACACACTCTCTAACTACCAGACACACACACACACACACACACACTCTCTAACTCCTAGAAACACGCACAAACACTCTCTAACTCCCAGACACAGTCACAAACACTCTCTAAATCCCAGACACACGCACACACACTCTCTAACTCCCAGACACACACACACACATTCTCTAACTGCCGCACACACACACACACTCTCTTAATCCCACACACACACACACCCACACACACACACAAACACTCTCTAACTCCCAGACACACACACAAACAGTCCCTTACTCCCAGACACACACACAAACATTCTCTAACTCTCAGACACACGCACAAAAACTTTCTAACTCCCAGACACACACACACACTCTCTAATTCCCTGACACACACACACACAATATCTAACTCACACACACACACACACGCACACAACACTCTCTAACTCCCGGACACACACACAAACACTCTCTAACTACCAGACACACACACACACTCTCTAACTCCCTGACATACACACACACACACAAACACTCTCTAAGTCCCAGACACACACACAACCTCTCTCTAACTCCCAGACACACACAAACACACACTCTATCTCCCAGACATACACTCACACACACAAACACTCTGTATCTTCCAGACACACATATAAACTCTCCCTAAATCCCAGTTACACACACACACTCTCTAACTCCCATACACACACACACACACATACTCTCTAACTCCCAGACACACACACACTCACACTCTAAATACCAGACACACACATACACACACACACACACACACACACACACAAACTCTCTAACTCACCGATACACACGCACACTCTCTAACTCCCTGACACACACACACAGACACACAAACACTCTCTAACTCCCAGACACACACACACAATCTCTAACTCCCAGACATACACACACACTCTCTGACTCCCACAAACACACTCTCTAACTCACTCACAGACAAACACACACACTCTCTAATTCCCAGACACGCACTCTCTAACACCCAGACACACACACACACTCTAACTCCCACACACACACTCTCTAACTGCCAGACACACACACACACACACTCTTACTCCCAGACACACACTCTCTAACTCCCAGACACACACACAAACACTCTCTAACTCCCAGACACACACACGCTCTCCAACTCCCAGACACACACACAAACGCTCGATAACTCCCAGACACACACACACACTCTCACTAAGTACCAGACACACACACGCACACATATACACTCTAACTCCCAGATACACACACACACACACACACACACACACAAACACTCTCTAACTCACAGACACAAACACACACACACACACACAAACACTCTCTTACTCCCAAACAGAACCACACACACTCTCTCTAACTCTAGACACACACACACACACTCTAACTCCCAGACACACACTCTCTAACTGCCAGACACACACACACACACACACCAACACTCTCTCACTCCCAGTCAGACACACACACACTCTCTCTAACTCCCAGACACACAGAAACACTCTCTCTAACACCCAGACACACACACACACTCTAACTCCCAGACACACACACACACTCTCTAACTCCCAGACACACACTCTCTAACTCCCAGACACACACGCACACTCTCTAACTGCCAGACACACACACACACACTCTAATCCCAGACACACACTCTCTAACTCCCATACACACACACACACACTCACACACACAAACACTCTCTAACTCCCAGACACCCACACACAAACACTCTCTCTAACTCCCAGACACACACACACACACAATCTCTAACTCCCAGACACACACACACTCCAACTCCCAGAAACACACTCTCTAACTGCCAGACACTCACACACACACACACTCTAACTCCTAGACACACACTCTCTAACTCCCAGACACAAACACACACAAGCACTCTCTAACTCCCAGTCAGACACACACACACTCTCTCTAACTCCCAGACACACACACACACCATCTCTAACTGCCGCACACACACACACACACTCTCTTAATCCCACACACACACACACACACACACACAAACACTCTCTAACTCCCAGACACACACAGAAACACTCTCTAACTCTCAGACACACGCACAAAAACTTTCTAACTCCCAGACACACACACACTCTCTCTAACTCCCAGACACACACACACACAATATATAACTCACACACACACACACACACAACACTCTCTAACTCCCAGACACACACAGAAACACTCTCTAACTCTCAGACACACGCACAAAAACTTTCTAACTCCCAGACACACACACACTCTCTCTAACTCCCAGACACACACACACACAATATCTAACTCACACACACACACACACAACACTCTCTAACTCCCAGACACACACACACACACTCTCTAACTCCCTGACATACACACACACACACACACAAACACTCTCTAAGTCCCAAACACACA
>JANJGN010000002.1:71351017-71356017 GCA_026770705.1 Isurus oxyrinchus
CACACAAACACTCTCTCTAACTCCCAGACACACACACACACTGTTTCTAAATCCCAGACACACACACACTCTCCCTAACACCCACACACACACACACACGCTCTAACTCCCAGACTCATACACACTCACTCTCTAACTCCCACACACACACACACACACACACACAAACACTCTCGAACTCCCAGACACACACACACACGCTCGATAACTCCCAGACACACACACAAACGCTCGATAGCTCCCAGTCACACACACACTCTCACTAAATACCAGACACACACACACACACATACACAGTCTAACTCCCAGACACACACATACACACGCACACACACACACACACACACACAAACACTCTCTAACTCCCAGACACACACACACACAATCTCTAACTCCCAGACACAAACACACACACACACACACACACACACACACACACACACACAAACACTCTCTTACTGCCAAACAGACACACACACACTCTCTCTAACTCAAGACACACACACACACACACAATCTCTAACTCCCAGACACAAACACACACACACACACACACACACACACACACACAAACACTCTCTTACTCCCAAACAGACACACACACACTCTCTCTAACTCCCAGACATACACACACACTCTCTAACTCCCAGACACACACACACACACACACACACAAACACTCTCTAACTCCCAGACACACACACAATCACTCTCTAACTCCCAGACACACACACACACACACTCTAACTCCCAGACACACACAGAAACTCTCTAACTCCCAGACACACACACACACTATAACTCCCAGCACACACTCTCTAACTCCCACACACACACTCTCTAACTCCCAGACACACACACACACTCACTCTCCAACTGCCGGACACACACTCTCTAACTCCCAGACACACACACACACTATAACTCCCAGACACACATTCTCTAAATGCCGGACACACACACAAACACTCACACACACAAACTCTCTAACTCCCAGACACACACTCTCTAACTCCCACACACACACTCTCTAACTCCCAGACACACACACACACTCACTCTCTAACTGCCGGACACACACTCTCTAACTCCCAGACACACACACACACTATAACTCCCAGACACACATTCTCTAAATGCCAGAAACACACACACAAACACTCTCTCTAACTCCCAGACACGCACACAAACACTCTCTAACTTCTACACACAAACAAACACTCTCAAACTCCCGGACACACACACTAAACTCTCCAACTCCCAGCCAAACAAACCAACGCACTCTAACTCCCAGGCACGCACACAAACACTCTCTTCCTCGCAGACACACACACACACGCACTCTAACTCCCACACACACACACACTCTCTTAACTCCCAGACACACACACACACTCTCTCTAACACCCAGACACATCCACACACACTCTAACCCCCAGACACACACACAAACTCTCTAACTCCCACACACACTCTCTAACACCCACACACACACTCTCTAACTCCCAGACACACACACACACTCACTCACTAACTCCCTGACACACACTCTCTAACTCCCAGACACACACACACAAACACTCACTCAAACTCCCAGACACACACACACACACACTCTCTAACTCCCAGACACACACACAAACACTCACTAACGCCCACACACACACAAACACTCTCAAACTCCCAGACACACACACAAACATTCTCGAACTCCCAGACAAACACACAGACACACTCTAACTCCCAGACACACACACACATGCTCTCTAACTACCAGACACACACACACACACTCTCTAACTCCTAGACACACGCACAAACACTCTCTAATTGCCAGACACACACACAGACACGCACTCTAACTCCCAGACACACACTCTCTAACTCCCAGACACAAACACACACACACACACTCTCTAACTCCCAGACAGACAGTCACACTCTAACTCCCAGACACACACACACTCTCTTACTCCCACACACACGCTCTCTAACTCCCAGACACACACTCTCTTACTCCCAGACACACACACACACTCTCTAACTCCCAGACACACACACACACTCTAACTCCCTGTCGCACACTCTCGAACTCCCAGACACACACACACAAACACTCTCTCTAAATCCCAGACACACACACACACATTCTTTCTAACTTCCAGACACACACACACTCTCTCTAACACCCAGACACACACACACTCTCTAACTCCCAGACACACACACACTCACTCTCTAACTCCCACACACACACACACAAATACACTCTAACTCCCAGACACACACACAAACACTCTCTTCCTCTCAGACACACATACACACACTCTCTAACTACCAGACACACACACACACACACACACACTCTCTAACTCCTAGAAACACGCACAAACACTCTCTAACTCCCAGACACAGTCACAAACACTCTCTAAATCCCAGACACACGCACACACACTCTCTAACTCCCAGACACACACACACACATTCTCTAACTGCCGCACACACACACACACTCTCTTAATCCCACACACACACACACCCACACACACACACAAACACTCTCTAACTCCCAGACACACACACAAACAGTCCCTTACTCCCAGACACACACACAAACATTCTCTAACTCTCAGACACACGCACAAAAACTTTCTAACTCCCAGACACACACACACACTCTCTAATTCCCTGACACACACACACACAATATCTAACTCACACACACACACACACGCACACAACACTCTCTAACTCCCGGACACACACACAAACACTCTCTAACTACCAGACACACACACACACTCTCTAACTCCCTGACATACACACACACACACAAACACTCTCTAAGTCCCAGACACACACACAACCTCTCTCTAACTCCCAGACACACACAAACACACACTCTATCTCCCAGACATACACTCACACACACAAACACTCTGTATCTTCCAGACACACATATAAACTCTCCCTAAATCCCAGTTACACACACACACTCTCTAACTCCCATACACACACACACACACATACTCTCTAACTCCCAGACACACACACACTCACACTCTAAATACCAGACACACACATACACACACACACACACACACACACACACAAACTCTCTAACTCACCGATACACACGCACACTCTCTAACTCCCTGACACACACACACAGACACACAAACACTCTCTAACTCCCAGACACACACACACAATCTCTAACTCCCAGACATACACACACACTCTCTGACTCCCACAAACACACTCTCTAACTCACTCACAGACAAACACACACACTCTCTAATTCCCAGACACGCACTCTCTAACACCCAGACACACACACACACTCTAACTCCCACACACACACTCTCTAACTGCCAGACACACACACACACACACTCTTACTCCCAGACACACACTCTCTAACTCCCAGACACACACACAAACACTCTCTAACTCCCAGACACACACACGCTCTCCAACTCCCAGACACACACACAAACGCTCGATAACTCCCAGACACACACACACACTCTCACTAAGTACCAGACACACACACGCACACATATACACTCTAACTCCCAGATACACACACACACACACACACACACACACACAAACACTCTCTAACTCACAGACACAAACACACACACACACACACAAACACTCTCTTACTCCCAAACAGAACCACACACACTCTCTCTAACTCTAGACACACACACACACACTCTAACTCCCAGACACACACTCTCTAACTGCCAGACACACACACACACACACACCAACACTCTCTCACTCCCAGTCAGACACACACACACTCTCTCTAACTCCCAGACACACAGAAACACTCTCTCTAACACCCAGACACACACACACACTCTAACTCCCAGACACACACACACACTCTCTAACTCCCAGACACACACTCTCTAACTCCCAGACACACACGCACACTCTCTAACTGCCAGACACACACACACACACTCTAACTCCCAGACACACACTCTCTAACTCCCATACACACACACACACACTCACACACACAAACACTCTCTAACTCCCAGACACCCACACACAAACACTCTCTCTAACTCCCAGACACACACACACACACAATCTCTAACTCCCAGACACACACACACTCCAACTCCCAGAAACACACTCTCTAACTGCCAGACACTCACACACACACACACTCTAACTCCTAGACACACACTCTCTAACTCCCAGACACAAACACACACAAGCACTCTCTAACTCCCAGTCAGACACACACACACTCTCTCTAACTCCCAGACACACACACACACCATCTCTAACTGCCGCACACACACACACACACTCTCTTAATCCCACACACACACACACACACACACACAAACACTCTCTAACTCCCAGACACACACAGAAACACTCTCTAACTCTCAGACACACGCACAAAAACTTTCTAACTCCCAGACACACACACACTCTCTCTAACTCCCAGACACACACACACACAATATATAACTCACACACACACACACACAACACTCTCTAACTCCCAGACACACACAGAAACACTCTCTAACTCTCAGACACACGCACAAAAACTTTCTAACTCCCAGACACACACACACTCTCTCTAACTCCCAGACACACACACACACAATATCTAACTCACACACACACACACACAACACTCTCTAACTCCCAGACACACACACACACACTCTCTAACTCCCTGACATACACACACACACACACACAAACACTCTCTAAGTCCCAAACACACACACAAACACTCTCTAACTACCAGACACACACACACGCACACTCCCTAACTCCCAGACACACACACACTCTTTTACTCCTTTACACACATACACACACACAACCTCTCCCTAACTCCAAGACACACACAAACACTCACTCTAACTCCCAGACATACACTCACACACACAAACACTCTGTAACTCCCAGACACACACATTAACACTCCCTAACTCGGAGACACACACACA
>JANJGN010000002.1:71361017-71363517 GCA_026770705.1 Isurus oxyrinchus
CTCAAGACACACACACACACACAATCTCTAACTCCCAGACACAAACACACACACACACACACACACACACACACACAAGCACTCTCTTACTCCCAAACAGACACACACACACTCTCTCTAACTCCCAGACATACACACACACACTCTAACTCCCAGACACACACTCTCTAACTGCCAGACACTCACACACACACACACACACACACTCTAACTCCTGGACACACACTCTCTAAATCCCAGACACAAACACACACACACAAACACTCTCTCACTCCCAGTCAGACACACACACACTCTCTCTAACTCCCAGACACACACACACACCTTCTCTAACTGCCGCACACACACACACACTCTCTTAATCCCACACACACACACACACAAAAACTCTCTAACTCCCAGACACACACAGAAACACTCTCTAACTCTCAGACACACGCACAAAAACTTTCTAACTCCCAGACACACACACACTCTCTCTAACTCCCAGACACACACACACACAATATCTAACTCACACACACACACACACACAACACTCTCTAACTCCCGGACACACACACAAACACTCTCTAACTCCCAGACACACACACACATACTCTCTAACTCCCTGACATACACACACACACACACACAAACACTCTCTAAGTCCCAGACACACACACAAACACTCTCTAACTACCAGACACACACACACGCACACTCCCTAACTCCCAGACACACACACACTCTTTTACTCCTTTACACACATACACACACACAACCTCTCCCTAACTCCCAGACACACACAAACACATACTCTAACTCCCAGACATACACTCACACACACAAACACTCTGTAACTCCCAGACACACACATAAACATTCCCTAACTCCCAGATACACACACACACACTCTAACTCCCATACACACACACACACATACTCTATAACTTCCAGACACACACACACACACTCTCTAACTCCCACACACACACTCTCTAACTCCCACACACACACTCTCTAACTCCCAGACACACACTCTCTAACTCCCAGACACACACGCACACTCTCTAACTGCCAGACACACACACACACACTCTAACTCACAGACACACACTCTCTAACTCCCAGACACACACACACACTCACACAAACAAACACTCTCTAACTCCCAGACACACAAACACTCTCTCTAACTCCCAGACACACACACACACTGTTTCTAAATCCCAGACACACACACACTCTCCCTAACACCCACACACACACACACGCTCTAACTCCCAGACTCACACACACTCACTCTCTAACTCCCACAAACACACACACACACACACACACACAAACACGCTCGAACTCCCAGACACACACACACACACGCTCGATAACTCCCAGACACACACACAAACGCTCGATAGCTCCCAGACACACCCACACTCTCACTAAATACCAGACACACACACACACACATACACAGTCTAACTCCCAGACACACACACACACACACACACACACACACACACACACAAACACTCTCTAACTCCCAGACACACACACACACAATCTCTAACTCCCAGACACAAATACACACACACACACACACACACACACATACACACACAAACACTCTCTTACTGCCAAACAGACACACAAACACTCTCTCTAACTCAAGACACACACACACACACAATCTCTAACTCCCAGACACAAACACACACACACACACACACACACAAACACTCTCTTACTCCCAAACAGACACACACACACTCTCTCTAACTCCCAGACATACACACACACACTCTAACTCCCAGACACACACTCTCTAACTGCCAGACACTCACACACACACACACACACACTCTAACTCCTGGACACACACTCTCTAACTCCCAGACACAAACACACACACACAAACACTCTCTCACTCCCAGTCAGACACACACACACTCTCTCTAACTCCCAGACACACACACACACCTTCTCTAACTGCCGCACACACACACACACTCTCTTAATCCCACACACACACACACACAAAAACTCTCTAACTCCCAGACACACACAGAAACACTCTCTAACTCTCAGACACACGCACAAAAACTTTCTAACTCCCAGACACACACACACTCTCTCTAACTCCCAGACACACACACACACAATATCTAACTCACACACACACACACACACAACACTCTCTAACTCCCGGACACACACACAAACACTCTCTAACTCCCAGACACACGCACACACACTCTCTAACTCCCTGACATACACACACACACACATACAAACACTCTCTAAGTCCCAGACACACACACAAACACTCTCTATCTACCAGACACACACACACGCACACTCCCTAACTCCCAGACACACACACACTCTTTTACTCCTTTACACACATACACACACACAACCTCTCCCTAACTCCCAGACACACACAAACACACACTCTAACTCCCAGACATACACTCACACACACAAACACTCTGTAACTCCCAGACACACACATAAA
>JANJGN010000002.1:71368517-71378517 GCA_026770705.1 Isurus oxyrinchus
TAACTCCCTCACAGACAAACACACACACTCTCTAATTCCCAGACACGCACTCTCTAACACCCAGACACACACACACACTCTAACTCCCACACACACACTCTCTTAATGCCAGACACACACACACACACACACACACACTCTTACTCCCAGACACACACTCTCTAACTCCCAGACACAAACACACACACACACACAAACACTCTCTTACTCCCAAACAGACACACACACTCTCTCTAACTCCCAGACACACACACACACACACTCTAACTCCCAGACACACACTATCTAACTGCCAGACACACACACACACACACACTCTAACTCCCAGACACACACTCTCTAACTCCCAGACACAAACACACACGCACACAAACACTCTCTAACTCCCAGTCAGACACACACACACTCTCTCTAACTCCCAGACACACAGAAACACTCTCTCTAACACCCAGACACAGACACACACTCTAACTCCCAGACACACACACACACTCTCTAATTCCCACACACACACTCTCTAACTCCCACACACACACTCTCTAACTCCCAGACACACACTCTCTAACTCCCAGACACACGCACACTCTCTAACTCCCAGACACACAAACACTCTCTCTAACTCCCAGACACAAACACACACACTCTTTCTAACTCCCAGACACACACACACACTGTCTCTAACACCCACACACACACACACACACACTCTAACCCCCAGACTCACACACACTCACTCTCTAACTCCCAGACACACACACACAAACACTCTCTAACTCCCAGACACACACACACACACAATCTCTAACTCCCAGACACACACACAAACGCTCGATAACTCCCAGACACACAAACACTCTCTCTAACTCCTAGACACACACACACACTCTTTCTAACTCCCAGACACACACACACTCTCTCTAACACCCACACACACACACACACTCTAACTCCCAGACTCACACACACTCACTCTCTAACTCCCACACACACACACACAAAAACACTCTCTAACTCCCAGACACACACACAAACACTCTCGAACTCCCAGACACACACACACACACTCTCTAACTCCCTGACACACATACAAACGCTCGATAACTCCCAGACACACACACACTGTCACTAAATACCAGACACACACACACACACATACACAGTCTAACTCCCAGACACAAACACACACACACACACACACACACAAAAACTCTCTAACTCCCAAACACACACACACACAATCTCTAACTCACAGACACAAACACACACACATACACACACACAAACACTCTCTTACTCCCAAACAGACACACACACACTCTCTCTAACTCCCAGACATACACACACACACTCTAACTCCCAGACACACACTCTCTAACTGCAGACACTCACACACACACACACACTCTAACTCCTGGACACACACTCTCTAACTCCCAGACACAAACACACACACACAAACACTCTCTAACTCCCAGTCAGACACACACACACTCTCTCTAACTCCCAGACACACACACACACCTTCTCTAACTGCCGCACACACACACACACTCTCTCTAACTCCCAGACACACACACACACCTTCTCTAACTGCCGCACACACACACACACTCTCTTAATCCCACACACACACACACACACACACACAAAAACTCTCTAACTCCCAGACACACACAGAAACACTCTCTAACTCTCAGACACACGCACAAAAACTTTCTAACTCCCAGACACATACACACTCTCTCTAACTCCCAGACACACACACACACAATATCTAACTCACACACACACACAACACTCTCTAACTCCCGGACACACACACAAACACTCTCTAACTTCCAGACACACACACACACACTCTCTAACTCCCTGACATACACACACACACACACACACAAACACTCTCTAAGTCCCAGACACACACACAAACACTCTCTAACTACCAGACACACACACACGCACACACCCTAACTCCCAGACACACACACACTCTTTTACTCCTTTACACACATACACACACACAACCTCTCCCTAACTCCCAGACACACACAAACACACACTCTAACTCCCAGACATACACTCACACACACAAACACTCTGTAACTCCCAGACACACTCATAAACACTCCCTAACTCCCAGATATACACACACACTCTCTAACTCCCATACACACACACACACATACTCTGTAACTCCCAGACACACACACACTCTCTCTAAATACCAGACACACACATACACACACACATACACACACACACTCTAACTCACCGATACACACACACACTCTCTAACTCCCTGACACACACACACACACACAAACACTCTCTAACTCCCAGACACACACACACACACAATCTCTAACTCCCAGACATACACACACACTCTCTAACTCCCACACACACACTCTCTTACTCCCTCACAGACAAACACACACACTCTCTAATTCCCAGACACGCACTCTCTAACACCCAGACACACACACATACTCTAACTCCCACACACAAACTAACTGCCAGACACACACACACACACACACACACACACTCTTACTCCCAGACACACACTCTCTAACTCCCAGACACAAACACACACACACACACAAACACTCTCTTACTCCAAAACAGACACACACACACTCTCTCTAACTCCCAGACACACACACACACTCTCTTACTCCCAGACACACACTCTCTAACTCCCAGACACAAACACACACGCACACAAACACTCCCTAACTCCCAGTCAGACACCCACACACTCTCTCTAACTCCCAGACACACAGAAACACTCTCTCTAACACCCAGACACAGACACACAATCTAACTCCCAGACACATACACAAACTCTCTAACTCCCACACACACACTCTCTAACTCCCACACACACACAGTCTAACTCCCAGACACACACTCTCTAACTCCCAGACACACACGCACACTCTCTAACTGCCAGACACACACGCACACTCCCTAACTCCCAGACACACACACACTCTTTTACTCCTTTACACACATACACACACACAACCTCTCCCTAACTCCCAGACACACACAAACACGCACTCTAACTCCCAGACATACACTCACACACACAAACACTCTGTAACTCCCAGACACACATAAACACTCCCTAACTCCCAGATACACACACACTCTCTAACTCCCATACACACACACACACACATACTCTCTAACTACAAGACACACACACACACACTCTCTAAATACCAGACACACACATACACACACACACACACACACACACACACACTCTAACTCACCGATACACACACACACTCTCTAACTCCCTGACACACACACACACAAACACTCTCTAACTCCCAGACACACAAACACACACAATCTCTAACTCCCAGACACACACACACACTCTCTAACTCCCACACATACACTCTCTAACTCCCTCACAGACAAACACACACACTCTCTAATTCCCAGACACGCACTCTCTAACACCCAGACACACACACACACTCTAACTCCCACACACAAACTCTCTAACTGCCAGACACACACACACACACACACTCTTACTCCCAGACACACACCCTCTAACTCCCAGACACAAACACACACACACACACAAACACTCTCTTACTCCCAAACAGACACACACACACTCTCTCTAACTCCCAGACACACACACACACACTCTAACTCCCAGACACTCACTCTCTAACTCCCAGACACAAACACACACGCACACAAACACTCCCTAACTCCCAGTCAGACACACACACACTCTCTCTAACTCCCAGACACACAGAAACACTCTCTCTAACACCCAAAAACAGACACACAATCTAACTCCCAGACACACACACAAACTCTCCAACTCCCACACACACACTCTCTAACTCCCACACACACACTCTCTAACTCCCAGACACACACTCTCTAACTCCCAGACACAGACGCACACTCTCTAACTGCCAGACACACACACACACACTCTAACTCCCAGACACACACTCTCTAACTCCCAGACACACACACACACTCACACACACAAACACTCTCCAACTCCCAGACACACAAACACTCTCTCTAACTCACAGACACACACACACACACACTCTCTAACTCCCAGACACACACACACACAATCTCTAACTCCAAGACACAAACACACACACACACACAAACACTCTCTTACTCCCAAACAGACACACACACACTCTCTCTAACTCTAGACACACACACACACACTCTAACTCCCAGACACACACTCTCTAACTGCCAGACACACACACACACACACACACACACACACACACTCTAACTCCCAGACACACGCTCTCTAACTCCCAGACACACACACAAACGCTCGATAACTCCCAGACACACACACACTCTCACTAAATACCAGACACACACACACACACATACACACTCTAACTCCCAGACACACACACACACAATCTCTAACTCCCAGACACAAACACACACACACACACACACACACACACAAACACTCTCTTACTCCCAAACATCACACACACACTCTCTCTAACTCTAGACACACACACACACACTCTAACTCCCAGACACACACTCTCTAACTGCCGGACACACACACACACACACACTCTAACTCCCAGACACACACACACACTCACACACACAAACACGCTCTTACTCCCAGACACACACACACAAACACTCTCTCTAACTCCCAGACACACACACACTCTCTTTCTAACTCCCAGACACACCCACACACTCTCTCTAACACCCACACACACACACAAACTCTAACTCCCAGACACACACACACTCAGTCTCTAACTCCCACACACACACACACAAACACTCTCTAACTCCCAGACACACACATTCACGCTCTCTAACTCCCAGACACACACACAAACGCTCGATCACTCCCAGACACACACACGCTCTCACTAAATACTAGACACACACATGCACAAATACACACTCTAACTCCCTGACACACACACACACACACACACACAAACACTCTCTTACTCGCAGAAACACACACACACACAATCTCTAACTCCCAGACACACACTCTCTAACTCCCAGACACAAACACACGCACACACCAACACTTTCTAACTCCCAGTCAGACACACACACACTCTCTCTAACTCCCAGACACACAGAAACACTCTCTCTAACACCCAGACACACACACACACTCTAACTCCCAGACACACACACACACTCTCTAACTCCCACACACACACTCTCTAACTCCCAGACACACACTCTCTAACTCCCAGACACACACGCACACTCTCTAACTGCCAGACACACACACACACACTCTAACTCCCAGACACACACTCTCCAACTCCCAGACACACACACACACTCACTCTCTAACTGCCGGACACACACTCTCTAACTCCCAGACACACACACACACTATAACTCCCAGACACACATTCTCTAAATGCCGGACACACACACTCAAACACTCACACACACAAACACTCTCTAACTCCCAGACACACACACACACTCTCTCTAACACCCAGACACACACACACACACACTCTAACCCCCAGGCACACACTCCCTAACTCCCAGAAACACACACACAAACACTCAGTCAAACTCCCAGACACACACACACACACACTCTCTAACTCCCAGACACAGACACAAACACTCACTAACTCCCACACACACACAAACACTCTCAAACTCCCAGACACACACACAAACACATTCTAACTCCCAGACACACACAGAAACACTCTCTACCTCCCAGACACACACACACACGCTCTCTAACTTTCAGACTCACACACACGCACAAACACTCTCTAAATCCCACTCACAGAAACACTCTCTAACTCCCAGACACACACACAAACACTCTCTAACTCCCACACACACACCAACACTCTCTAACTCCCAGAAACACACACAAACACTCCCTTACTCCCAGACACACGCACAAACACTCTCTAACTCCCAGACACACACACAAAAACTCTCTTACTCCCAGACAAACACACACACAATATCTAATTCCCACACACACAGACACAACACTCTCTAAAACCCGGACACTCACACAAACACTCTCTCACTCCCAGACACACACATAAACACCCTCTAACTCCCAGACACACACACACTCTCTAACTCACAGACACACACTCTCTAACTCCCAGACACACACACACACACATACTCTCTAAATCCCAGACACACACACTAACGCTCGCTAACTCCCAGACACACACACACACACTCTCTAACTACCAGACACACACACACACACACACACACACACACACACACACTCTAACTCCCAGATACACACACACACTCTCTAACCCCCAGACACACACACACACATTCTCTAACTGCCGCACACACACACACACTCTCTTAATACCACACACACACACACACACACACACACAAACACTCTCTAACTCCCAGACACACACAAACACTCTGTAACTCCCAGACACAAACACAAACACTCTCTAACTCACGCACACACACACAAACACTCTCTAACTCCCAGACACACACACAAACAGTCCCTTACTCCCAGACACACACAGAAACACTCTCTAACTCTCAGACACACGCACAAAAACTTTCTAACTCCCAGACACACACACACACACTCTCTAATTCCCTGACACACACACACATAATATCTAACTCACACACACACACACACACAACACTCTCTAACTCCCGGACACACACACAAACACTCTCTAACTTCCAGACACACACACAAACACTCCCTTACTCCCAGACACACACACAAAAACTCTCTTACTCCCAGACAAACACACACACAATATCTAATTCCCACACACACAGACACAACACTCTCTAACACCCGGACACTCACACAAACGCTGTCTAACTCCCAGACGCACACATAAACACTCTCTAACTCCCAGACACACACACACACACTCTCTAACTCCCAGACACACATACTCTCTAACTCCCAGACACACATACACACACACACATACTCTCTAACTCCCAGACACACACACTAACACTTGCTAACTCCCAGACACACTCACACACACTCTCTAAATACCAGACACACACACACACACACACTCTAACTCCCAGATACACACACACACACACACACACACACACACACAGACACAAACACTCTCTAACTCCCAGACACACACACACACAATCTCTAACTCCCAGACACACACGCACACACTCTCTAACTCCCACACACACTCTCTCTAACTCCCACACAGACAAACACACACACTCTCTAACTCACAAACACACACTCTCTAACACCCAGAAACACACACACACACTCTAACTCCCACACACACACTCTCTAACAGCTAGATACACACACACACACACTCTAACTCCCAGACACACACTCTCTAACTCCCAGACACACACACACACACACACACACACAAACACTCTCTAACACCCAGACACACACACAATCAGTCTCTAACTCCCAGACAGACACATACACACACTCTCTCCAACTCCCAGACACACACACACACTCTCTCTAAAACCCAGAGACACATACACACACACTCTAACTCCCAGACACACACACAACTCTCTAACTCCCACACACACACTCTCTAACTCCCACACACACACTCTCTGACTCCCAGACACACACACACACACTCACTCTCTAACTGCCGGAAACACACTCTCTAACTCCCAGACACACACACACACTATAACTCCCAGACACACATTCTCTAAATGCCGGACACACACACACAAACACTTACACACACACACTCTCTCTAACACCCAGACACACACACACACACACTCTGAACCCCAGACACACACTCTCTAACTCCCAGAAACACACACACAAACACTCACTCAAACTCCCAGACACACACACACACACACTCTTTAACTCCCAGACACAGACACAAACACTCACTAACTCCCACACACACACAAACACTCTCAAACTCTCAGACACACACACAAACACTCTCGAACTCCCAGACAAACACACAAACACACTCTAACTCCAAGACACACGCACAAACTCTCTCTAAATCCCAGACACACACACAAACACTCACTAACTCCCAGACACACACACACACTCTCTAACTGCCACACACACACACTGTCTCTAAATCCCACACTCACAAACACTGTCTAACTCCCAGACACACACACAAACAATCTCTAACTCCCACACACACACCAACACTCTCGAACTCCCAGACACACACACAAACACTCTCTAACTCCCAGACACACACACAAACAGTCCCTTACTCCCAGACACACACAGAAACACTCTCTAACTCTCAGACACACGCACAAAAACTTTCTAACTCCCAGACACACACACACACACTCTCTAATTCCCTGACACACACACACATAATATCTAACTCACACACACACACACACACAACACTCTCTAACTCCCGGACACACACACAAACACTCTCTAACTTCCAGACACACACACAAACACTCCCTTACTCCCAGACACACACACAAAAACTCTCTTACTCCCAGACAAACACACACACAATATCTAATTCCCACACACACAGACACAACACTCTCTAACACCCGGACACTCACACAAACGCTGTCTAACTCCCAGACGCACACATAAACACTCTCTAACTCCCAGACACACACACACACACTCTCTAACTCCCAGACACACATACTCTCTAACTCCCAGACACACATACACACACACACATACTCTCTAACTCCCAGACACACACACTAACACTTGCTAACTCCCAGACACACTCACACACACTCTCTAAATACCAGACACACACACACACACACACTCTAACTCCCAGATACACACACACACACACACACACACACACACACAGACACAAACACTCTCTAACTCCCAGACACACACACACACAATCTCTAACTCCCAGACACACACGCACACACTCTCTAACTCCCACACACACTCTCTCTAACTCCCACACAGACAAACACACACACTCTCTAACTCACAAACACACACTCTCTAACACCCAGAAACACACACACACACTCTAACTCCCACACACACACTCTCTAACAGCTAGATACACACACACACACACTCTAACTCCCAGACACACACTCTCTAACTCCCAGACACACACACACACACACACACAAACACTCTCTAACACCCAGACACACACACAATCAGTCTCTAACTCCCAGACAGACACATACACACACTCTCTCCAACTCCCAGACACACACACACACTCTCTCTAAAACCCAGAGACACATACACACACACTCTAACTCCCAGACACACACACAACTCTCTAACTCCCACACACACACTCTCTAACTCCCACACACACACTCTCTGACTCCCAGACACACACACACACACTCACTCTCTAACTGCCGGAAACACACTCTCTAACTCCCAGACACACACACACACTATAACTCCCAGACACACATTCTCTAAATGCCGGACACACACACACAAACACTTACACACACACACTCTCTCTAACACCCAGACACACACACACACACACTCTGAACCCCAGACACACACTCTCTAACTCCCAGAAACACACACACAAACACTCACTCAAACTCCCAGACACACACACACACACTCTTTAACTCCCAGACACAGACACAAACACTCACTAACTCCCACACACACACAAACACTCTCAAACTCTCAGACACACACACAAACACTCTCGAACTCCCAGACAAACACACAAACACACTCTAACTCCAAGACACACGCACAAACTCTCTCTAAATCCCAGACACACACACAAACACTCACTAACTCCCAGACACACACACACACTCTCTAACTGCCACACACACACACTGTCTCTAAATCCCACACTCACAAACACTGTCTAACTCCCAGACACACACACAAACAATCTCTAACTCCCACACACACACCAACACTCTCGAACTCCCAGACACACACACAAACACTCCCTTACTCCCAGAC
>JANJGN010000002.1:71381017-71488517 GCA_026770705.1 Isurus oxyrinchus
TAACTCCCAGACACAAACACAAACACTCTCTAACTCACGCACACACACACAAACACTCTCTAACTCCCAGACACACACACAAACAGTCCCTTACTCCCAGACACACACAGAAACACTCTCTAACTCTCAGACACACGCACAAAAACTTTCTAACTCCCAGACACACACACACACTCTCTAATTCCCTGACACACACACACATAATATCTAACTCACACACACACACACACACAACACTCTCTAACTCCCGGACACACACACAAACACTCTCTAACTTCCAGACACACACACAAACACTCCCTTACTCTCAGACACACACACAAAAACTCTCTTACTCCCAGACAAACACACACACAATATCTAATTCCCACACACACAGACACAACACTCTCTAACACCCGGACACTCACACAAACGCTGTCTAACTCCCAGACGCACACATAAACACTCTCTAACTCCCAGACACACACACACACACTCTCTAACTCTCAGACACACATACTCTCTAACTCCCAGTCACACATACACACACACACATACTCTCTAACTCCCAGACACACACACTAACACTTGCTAACTCCCAGACACACTCACACACACTCTCTAAATACCAGACACACACACACACACACACTCTAACTCCCAGTCAGACGCACACACACTCTCTCTAACTCCCAGACACACAGAAACACTCTCTCTAACACCCAGACACACACACACACTCTAACTCCCAGACACACACACACACTCTCTAACTCCCACACACACTCTCTAACTCCCACACACACACTCTCTAACTCCCAGACACACACACACACTCACACACACAAACACTCTCTAACTCCCAGACACACACACACAAACACTCTCTCTAACTCCCAGACACACACGCACACACTCTTTCTAACTCCCAGACACACACACACTCACTCTCTAACTCCCACACAGACAACACACACAAACACTCTCTAACTCCAAGACACACACACACACGCTCTCTAACTCCCAGACACACACACAAACGCTCGATAACTCCCAGACACACACACACACTCTCACTAAATACCAGACACACACACGCACACATACACACTCTAAATCCCAGACACACACACACACACACACACAAACACTCTCTAACTCCCAGACACACACACACACACACAATCTATAACTCCCAGACACAAACACACACACACACACACACACAAAAACACTCTCTTACTCCCAAACAGACACGCACACACTCTCTCTAACTCCCAGACACACACACACACACAATCTCTAACTCCCAGACACAAACACACACACACACACACAAACACTCTCTTACTCCCAAACAGACACACACACACTCTCTCTAACTCCCAGACACACACACACACACTCTAACTCCCAGACACACACTCTCTAACTGCCAGACACTCACACACACACATTCTAACTCCTAGACACACACTCCCCAACTCCCAGATACACACACACACTCTCTAACTCCCATACACACACACACACATACTCTCTAACTCCCAGACACACACACACACTCTCTAAATACCAGACACACACATACACACACACACACACACACACACACACACACACACTCTAACTCACCGATACACACACACACTCTCTAACTCCCTGACACACACACACACACACACACAAACACTCTCTAACTCCCAGACACACACACACACACACAATCTCTAACTCCCAGACATACACACACACACTCTAACTCCCACACACACACTCTCTAACTCCCTCACATACAAACACACACACTCTCTAATTCCCAGACACGCACTCTCTAACACCCAGACACACACACACACACTCTAACTCCCAGACACACACTATCTAACTGCCAGACATACACACACACACTCTAACTCCCAGACACACACTCTCTAACTCCCAGACACAAACACACACACACACAAACACTCTCTAACTCCCAGTCAGACACACACACACTCTCTCTAACTCCCAGACACACAGAAACACTCTCTCTAACACCCAGACACACACACACACTCTAACTCCCAGACACACACACACACACTCTAACTCCCAGACACACACTCTCTAACTCCCATACACACACACACACACTCACACACACAAACACACTCTAACTCCCAGACACACACACACAAACACTCTCTCTAACTCCCAGACACACACACATACACTCTTTCTAACTCCCAGACACACACACACTCACTCTCTAACTCCCACACACACACACAAACACTCTCTAACTCCCAGACACGCACACACACGCTCTCTAACTCCCAGACAGACACACAAACGCTCGATAACTCCCAGGCACTCACACACACTCTCACTAAATACCAGACACACACACGCACACATGCACACTCTAACTCCCAGATACACAAACACACACACACACACAAACACTCTCTAACTCCCAGACACAAACACACACACACACACACACACACAAACACTCTCTTACTCCCAAACCGACACACACACACTCTCTCTAACTCCCAGACACACACACACACAATCTAACTCCCAGACACACACTCTCTAACTGCCAGACACTCATACACACACACATTCTAACTCCTAGACACACACTCTCTAACTCCCAGACACAAACACACACACACAAACACTCTCTAACTCCCAGTCAGACACACACACACTCTCTCTAACTCCCAGACACACACACACACCTTCTCTAACTGCCGCACACACACACACACTCTCTTAATCCCACACACACACACACACACACAAACACTCTCTAACTCCCAGTCAGACACACACACACACTCTCTAACTCCCAGACACACACACAAACACTCTCTAACTACCAGACACACACACACGCACACTCCCTAACTCCCGGACACACACACACTCTTTTACTCCTTTACACACATACACACACACAACCTCTCCCTAACTCCCAGACACACACAAACACACACTCTAACTCCCAGACATACACTCACACACACAAACACTCTGTAACTCCCAGACACACACATAAACACTCCCTAACTCCCAGATACACACACACACTCTCTAACTCCCATACACACACACACACACACTCTCTAAATACCAGACACACACATACACACACACACACACACACACACTCTAACTCACCGATACACACACACACTCTCTAACTCCCTGACACACACACACACACACACACACAAACACTCTCTAACTCCCACACACACACACACAATCTCTAACTCCCAGACATACACACACACACTCTAACTCCCACACACACACTCTCTAACTCCCTGACAGACAAACACACACACTCTCTAATTCCCAGACACGCACTCTCTAACACCCAGACACACACACACACTCTAACTCCCACACACACACTCTCTAACTGCCAGACACACACACACACACACACACACACACACACACACACACACACACACACACACACACACACACACACACACACTCTTACTCCCAGACACACACTCTCGAACTCCCAGACACAAACACACACACACACGCAAATACTCTCTTACTCCCAAACAGACACACACAAACTCTCTCTAACTCCCAGACACACACACACACACACAAACACTCTCTAACTCCCAGTCAGACACACACACACTCTCTCTAACTCCCAGACACACAGAAACACTCTCTCTAACACCCAGAAACACACACACACTCTAACTCCCAGACACACACACACACTCTCTAACTCCCACACACACACTCTCTAACTCCCACACACACACTCTCTAACTCCCAGACACACACGCACACTCTCTAACTGCCAGACACACACACACACACTCTAACTGCCAGACACACAGTCTCTAACTCCCAGACACACACACACACACTCACACACACAAACACTCTCTAACTCCCAGACACACAAACACTCTCTCTAACTCCCTGACACACACACACACACACACACAAACACTCTCTAACTCCCACACACACACACACAATCTCTAACTCCCAGACATACACACACACACTCTAACTCCCACACACACACTCTCTTACTCCCAGACACACACACACACAATCTCTAACTCCCAGACACAAACACACACACACACACACACACACACACACACAAACACTCTCTTACTCCCAAACAGACACACACACACTCTCTCTAACTCTAGACACACACACACACACTCTAACTCCCAGACACACACTCTCTAACTGCCGGACACACACTCTCTAAATCCCAGACACAAACACACACACACACCAACACTCTCTTACTCCCAGTCAGACACACACACACTCTCTCTAACTCCCAGACACACAGAAACACTGTCTCTAACACCCAGACACACACACACACACTCTAACTCCCAGACACACACACACACTCTCTAACTCCCACACACACTCTCTAACTCCCACAGACACACTCTCTAACTCCCAGACACACACGCACACTCTCTAACTGCCCGACACACACACACACTCTAACTCCCAGACACACACTCTCTAACTCCCAGACACACATACACACTCACACACACAAACACTCTCTAACTCCCAGACACACACACACAAACACTCTCTAACTCCCAGACACACACACACAAACACGCTCTCTAACTCCCAGACACACACACACTCAGTCTCTAACTCCCACACACACACACACACAAACACTCTCTAACTCCCAGACACACACACACACGCTCTCTAACTCCCAGACACACACACAAACGCTCGTTAACTCCCAGACACACACACACTCTCACTAAATACCAGACACACGCACGCACACGTAAACACTCTAACTCCCAGACACACACACACACACACACAAACACTCTCTAACTCCCAGAAACACACACACACACAATCTCTATCTCCCAGACACACACTCTCTAACTCCCAGACACAAACACACAGACACACCAACACTCTCTAACTCCCAGTCAGACACACACACTCTAACTCCCAGACACACACACACACTCTCTAACTCACACGCACACTCTCTAACTCCCACACACACACTCTCTAACTCCCAGACACACACACACACTCTCTAACTGCCAGACACACACACACACACTCTAACTCCCAGACACACACTCTCTAACTCCCAGACACACACACACACTCACACACACAAACACTCTCTAACTCCCAGACACACACACAAACACTCTCTCTAACTCCCAGACACACACACACACACTCTTTCTAACTCCCAGACACACACACACTCACTCTCTAACTCCCACACAGACAACACACACAAACACTCTCTAACTCCCAGACACACACACACGCGCTCTCTAACTCCCAGACACACACACAAACGCTCGATAACTCCCAGACACACACACACACTCTCACTAAATACCAGACACACACACGCACACATACACACTCTAACTCCCAGACACACATACACACACATACACACACACACACACACACACACACACACACACACACACACACACACACACACACACACACACACACACACACACACACACACACACACATACACACACAAACAAACACTCTCTAAATCCCAGACACACACACACACACAATCTATAACTCCCAGACACAAACACACACATACACACAAACACCCTCTTACTCCCAAACAGACACGCACACACTCTCTCTAACTCCCAGACACACACACACACTCTCTAACTGCCAGACGCACACACACACACTCTAACTCCCAGACACACACTCCCTAACTCCCAGACACACACACACACTCACACACACAAACACTCTCTAACTCCCAGACTCACAAACACTCTCTCTAACTCCCAGACACACACACACACACACGCTTTCTAACTGCCAGACACACACACACTCTCTCTAACACCCACACACACACACACACTCTAACTCCCAGACACACACACACTCACTCTCTAACTCCCACACACACACACACAAACACTCTCTAACTCCCAGACACACACACAAACACTCTTTAACTCCCAGACACACACACACACGCTCTCTAACTCCCAGACACACACACAAACGCTCGATAAATCCCAGACACACACACACTCTCACTAAATACCAGACACACACACACACACATACACACTCTAACTCCCAGACACACACACACACACACACACACAGACACACACAAACACTCTCTAACTCCCAGACACACACACACACAATCTCTAACTCCCGGACACAAACACACACACACACACATACACACACACACACACACACACAAACGCTCTCTTACTCCCAAACAGACACACACACACTCTCTCTAACTCTAGACACACACACACACACTCTTACTCCCAGACACACACTTTCTAACTGCCGGACACACACACACACACACACTCTAACTCCCAGACACACACTCTCTTAATCCCAGACACAAACACACACACACACCAACACTCTCTAACTCCCAGTCAGACGCACACACACTCTCTCTAACTCCCAGACACACAGAAACACTCTCTCTAACACCCAGACACACACACACACTCTAACTCCCAGACACACACACACACTCTCTAACTCCCACACACACTCTCTAACTCCCACACACACACTCTCTAACTCCCAGACACACACACACACTCACACACACAAACACTCTCTAACTCCCAGACACACACACACAAACACTCTCTCTAACTCCCAGACACACACACACACACTCTTTCTAACTCCCAGACACACACACACTCACTCTCTAACTCCCACACAGACAACACACACAAACACTCTCTAACTCCCAGACACACACACACACGCTCTCTAACTCCCAGACACACACACAAACGCTCGATAACTCCCAGACACACACACACACTCTCACTAAATACCAGACACACACACGCACACATACACACTCTAAATCCCAGACACACACACACACACACACACACACACAAACACTCTCTAACTCCCAGACACACACACACACACACAATCTATAACTCCCAGACACAAACACACACACACACACACACACACAAAAACACTCTCTAACTCCCAAACAGACATGCACACACTCTCTCTAACTCCCAGACACACACACACACACTCTAACTCCCAGACACACACTCTCTAACTGCCAGACACTCACACACACACACACTCTAACTCCCAGACACACACTCTCTAACTCCCAGACACAAACACACACACACAAACACTCTCTAACTCCCAGTCAGACACACACACACGCTCTCTAAATCCAAGACACACAACAAACGCTCGATAACTCCCAGACACACACACACACTCTCTCTAAATACCAGACACACACACACACTCTCTATATACCAGACACACACACACACACAATCTCTAACTCCCAGACATGCACACACACTCTCTAACTCCCACACACACACTCTCTAACTCCCTCACAGACAAACACACACACTCTCTAATTCCCAGACACACACTCTCTAACACCCAGACACACACACACACACTGACTCCCACACACACACTCTCTAACTGCCAGACACACACACACACACAGACACTCTTACTCCCAGACACACACTCTCTAACTCCCAGACACAAACACACACACACACACAAACACTCTCTTACTCCCAAACAGACACACACACACTCTCTCTTACTCCCAGACACACACACACAAACTCTAACTCCCAGATACACACTATCTAACTGCCAGACACACACACACACACACACTCTAACTCCCAGACACACACTCTCTAACTCCCAGACACAAACACACACACACAAACACTCTCTAACTCCCAGTCAGACACACACACACTCTCTCTAACTCCCAGACACACAGAAACACTCCCTCTAACACCCAGACACAGACACACACTCTAACTCCCAGACACACACACACACTCTCTAACTCCCACACACACCCTCTCTAACTCCCACACACACACTCTCTAACTCCCAGACACACACTCTCTAACTCCCAGACACATACGCACACTCTCTAACTGCCAGACACACACACACACTCACACACACAAACACTCTCTAACTCCCAGACACACAAACACTCTCTCTAACTCCCAGACAAACACACACACACTCTTTCTGACTCCCAGACACACACACACTCTCTCTAACACCCACACACACACACACACACTCACTCTCTAACTCCCACACACACACACAAACACTCTCTAACTTCCAGACACACACACACACGCTCTCTAACTCCCAGACACACACTCTCACTAAATACCAGACACACACACACACACATACACACTCTAACTCCCAGACACACACACACACACACACACACACACACACACACACACACACACACACAAACACACTCTAACTCCCAGACACACACACACACAATCACTAACTCCCAGACACAAACACACACACACACACACACACAAACACTCTCTTACTCCAAGACAGACACACACACACTTTCTCTAACTCCCAGACACACACACACACACACACACACACTAACTCCCACACACACACTCTCTACCTCCCACACACACACTCTCTTACTCCCAGAAACACACACACACGCTCTCTAACTCCCAGACACACACACAAACGTTCGATAACTGCCAGACACACACACACACTCTCACTAAATACCAGACACACACACGCACACATACACACTCTAACTCCCAGACACACACACACACACACACACACACACACACAAACACTCTCTAACTCCCAGACGCACACACACACACAATCTCTAACTCCCAGACACAAACACACATACATACACAAACACTCTTTTACTCCCAAACAGACAGACACAAACTCTCTCTAACTCCCAGACACACACACACACACACAAACACTCTCTAACTCCCAGTCAGACACACACACACTCTCTCTAACTCCCAGACACACAGAAACACTCTCTCTAACACCCAGAAACACACACACACTCTAACTCCCAGACACACACACACACTCTCTAACTCCCACACACACACTCTCTAACTCCCACACACACACTCTCTAACTCCCAGACACACACGCACACTCTCTAACTGCCAGACACACACACACACACTCTAACTGCCAGACACACAGTCTCTAACTCCCAGACACACACACACACACTCACACACACAAACACTCTCTAACTCCCAGACACACAAACACTCTCTCTAACTCCCAGACACACACACACACACACTCTTTCTAACTCCCAGACACACACACTCTCTCTAACACACACACACACACACACTCTCTAACTCCCACACACACACACACACACAAACACTCTCTAACTCCCAGACACACACACAAACACTCTCTAACTCCCAGACACACACACACACACGCTCTCTAACTCCCAGACACACACACAAACGCTCGATAAATCCCAGACACACACACACTCTCACTAAATACCAGACACACACACACACACATACACACTCTAACTCCCAGACACACACACACACACACACACACACACACACACACACACACACACACTCTCTTACTCCCAGACACACACACACACAATCTCTAACTCCCAGACACAAACACACACACACACACACACACACACACACACACAAACACTCTCTTACTCCCAAACAGACACACACACACTCTCTCTAACTCTAGACACACACACACACACTCTAACTCCCAGACACACACTCTCTAACTGCCGGACACACACTCTCTAAATCCCAGACACAAACACACACACACACCAACACTCTCTTACTCCCAGTCAGACACACACACACTCTCTCTAACTCCCAGACACACAGAAACACTGTCTCTAACACCCAGACACACACACACACACTCTAACTCCCAGACACACACACACACTCTCTAACTCCCACACACACTCTCTAACTCCCACAGACACACTCTCTAACTCCCAGACACACACGCACACTCTCTAACTGCCCGACACACACACACACTCTAACTCCCAGACACACACTCTCTAACTCCCAGACACACATACACACTCACACACACAAACACTCTCTAACTCCCAGACACACACACACAAACACGCTCTCTAACTCCCAGACACACACACACACTCTCTCTAACACCCACACACACACACACACTCTAACTCCCAGACACACACACACTCAGTCTCTAACTCCCACACACACACACACACAAACACTCTCTAACTCCCAGACTCACACACACACGCTCTCTAACTCCCAGACACACACACAAACGCTCGTTAACTCCCAGACACACACACACTCTCACTAAATACCAGACACACGCACGCACACATAAACACTCTAACTCCCAGACACACACACACACACACACACAAACACTCTCTAACTCCCAGAAACACACACACACACAATCTCTATCTCCCAGACACACACTCTCTAACTCCCAGACACAAACACACAGACACACCAACACTCTCTAACTCCCAGTCAGACACACACACTCTAACTCCCAGACACACACACACACTCTCTAACTCACACGCACACTCTCTAACTCCCACACACACACTCTCTAACTCCCAGACACACACACACACTCTCTAACTGCCAGACACACACACACACACTCTAACTCCCAGACACACACTCTCTAACTCCCAGACACACACACACACTCACACACACAAACACTCTCTAACTCCCAGACACACACACAAACACTCTCTCTAACTCCCAGACACACACACACACACTCTTTCTAACTCCCAGACACACACACACTCACTCTCTAACTCCCACACAGACAACACACACAAACACTCTCTAACTCCCAGACACACACACACGCGCTCTCTAACTCCCAGACACACACACAAACGCTCGATAACTCCCAGACACACACACACACTCTCACTAAATACCAGACACACACACGCACACATACACACTCTAACTCCCAGACACACATACACACACATACACACACACACACACACACACACACACACACACACACACACACACACACACACACACACACACACACACACACACACACACACACACACAAACAAACACTCTCTAAATCCCAGACACACACACACACACAATCTATAACTCCCAGACACAAACACACACATACACACAAACACCCTCTTACTCCCAAACAGACACGCACACACTCTCTCTAACTCCCAGACACACACACACACTCTCTAACTGCCAGACGCACACACACACACTCTAACTCCCAGACACACACTCCCTAACTCCCAGACACACACACACACTCACACACACAAACACTCTCTAACTCCCAGACTCACAAACACTCTCTCTAACTCCCAGACACACACACACACACACGCTTTCTAACTGCCAGACACACACACACTCTCTCTAACACCCACACACACACACACACTCTAACTCCCAGACACACACACACTCACTCTCTAACTCCCACACACACACACACAAACACTCTCTAACTCCCAGACACACACACAAACACTCTTTAACTCCCAGACACACACACACACGCTCTCTAACTCCCAGACACACACACAAACGCTCGATAAATCCCAGACACACACACACTCTCACTAAATACCAGACACACACACACACACATACACACTCTAACTCCCAGACACACACACACACACACACACACACAGACACACACAAACACTCTCTAACTCCCAGACACACACACACACAATCTCTAACTCCCGGACACAAACACACACACACACACATACACACACACACACACACACACAAACGCTCTCTTACTCCCAAACAGACACACACACACTCTCTCTAACTCTAGACACACACACACACACTCTTACTCCCAGACACACACTTTCTAACTGCCGGACACACACACACACACACACACTCTAACTCCCAGACACACACTCTCTTAATCCCAGACACAAACACACACACACACCAACACTCTCTAACTCCCAGTCAGACGCACACACACTCTCTCTAACTCCCAGACACACAGAAACACTCTCTCTAACACCCAGACACACACACACACTCTAACTCCCAGACACACACACACACTCTCTAACTCCCACACACACTCTCTAACTCCCACACACACACTCTCTAACTCCCAGACACACACACACACTCACACACACAAACACTCTCTAACTCCCAGACACACACACACAAACACTCTCTCTAACTCCCAGACACACACACACACACTCTCTAACTCCCACACAGACAACACACACAAACACTCTCTAACTCCCAGACACACACACACACGCTCTCTAACTCCCAGACACACACACAAACGCTCGATAACTCCCAGACACACACACACACTCTCACTAAATACCAGACACACACACGCACACATACACACTCTAAATCCCAGACACACACACACACACACACACACACAAACACTCTCTAACTCCCAGACACACACACACACACACAAACTATAACTCCCAGACACAAACACACACACACACACACACACACACAAAAACACTCTCTAACTCCCAAACAGACATGCACACACTCTCTCTAACTCCCAGACACACACACACACACTCTAACTCCCAGACACACACTCTCTAACTGCCAGACACTCACACACACACACACTCTAACTCCCAGACACACACTCTCTAACTCCCAGACACAAACACACACACACAAACACTCTCTAACTCCCAGTCAGACACACACACACGCTCTCTAAATCCAAGACACACAACAAACGCTCGATAACTCCCAGACACACACACACACTCTCTCTAAATACCAGACACACACACACACTCTCTATATACCAGACACACACACACACACAATCTCTAACTCCCAGACATGCACACACACTCTCTAACTCCCACACACACACTCTCTAACTCCCTCACAGACAAACACACACACTCTCTAATTCCCAGACACACACTCTCTAACTGCCAGACACACACACACACACAGACACTCTTACTCCCAGACACACACTCTCTAACTCCCAGACACAAACACACACACACACACAAACACTCTCTTACTCCCAAACAGACACACACACACTCTCTCTTACTCCCAGACACACACACACAAACTCTAACTCCCAGATACACACTATCTAACTGCCAGACACACACACACACACACACTCTAACTCCCAGACACACACTCTCTAACTCCCAGACACAAACACACACACACAAACACTCTCTAACTCCCAGTCAGACACACACACACTCTCTCTAACTCCCAGACACACAGAAACACTCCCTCTAACACCCAGACACAGACACACACTCTAACTCCCAGACACACACACACACTCTCTAACTCCCACACACACCCTCTCTAACTCCCACACACACACTCTCTAACTCCCAGACACACACTCTCTAACTCCCAGACACATACGCACACTCTCTAACTGCCAGACACACACACACACTCACACACACAAACACTCTCTAACTCCCAGACACACAAACACTCTCTCTAACTCCCAGACAAACACACACACACTCTTTCTGACTCCCAGACACACACACACTCTCTCTAACACCCACACACACACACACACACACTCACTCTCTAACTCCCACACACACACACAAACACTCTCTAACTTCCAGACACACACACACACGCTCTCTAACTCCCAGACACACACTCTCACTAAATACCAGACACACACACACACACATACACACTCTAACTCCCAGACACACACACACACACACACACACACACACACACACACACACAAACACACTCTAACTCCCAGACACACACACACACAATCACTAACTCCCAGACACAAACACACACACACACACACACACAAACACTCTCTTACTCCAAGACAGACACACACACACTTTCTCTAACTCCCAGACACACACACACACACACACACACACACTAACTCCCACACACACACTCTCTACCTCCCACACACACACTCTCTTACTCCCAGAAACACACACACACGCTCTCTAACTCCCAGACACACACACAAACGTTCGATAACTGCCAGACACACACACACACTCTCACTAAATACCAGACACACACACGCACACATACACACTCTAACTCCCAGACACACACACACACACACACACACACACACACAAACACTCTCTAACTCCCAGACGCACACACACACACAATCTCTAACTCCCAGACACAAACACACATACATACACAAACACTCTTTTACTCCCAAACAGACAGACACAAACTCTCTCTAACTCCCAGACACACACACACACACACACAAACACTCTCTAACTCCCAGTCAGACACACACACACTCTCTCTAACTCCCAGACACACAGAAACACTCTCTCTAACACCCAGAAACACACACACACTCTAACTCCCAGACACACACACACACTCTCTAACTCCCACACACACACTCTCTAACTCCCACACACACACTCTCTAACTCCCAGACACACACGCACACTCTCTAACTGCCAGACACACACACACACACTCTAACTGCCAGACACACAGTCTCTAACTCCCAGACACACACACACACACTCACACACACAAACACTCTCTAACTCCCAGACACACAAACACTCTCTCTAACTCCCAGACACACACACACACACACTCTTTCTAACTCCCAGACACACACACTCTCTCTAACACACACACACACACACACACTCTCTAACTCCCACACACACACACACACACAAACACTCTCTAACTCCCAGACACACACACAAACACTCTCTAACTCCCAGACACACACACACACACGCTCTCTAACTCCCAGACACACACACAAACGCTCGATAAATCCCAGACACACACACACTCTCACTAAATACCAGACACACACACACACACATACACACTCTAACTCCCAGACACACACACACACACACACACACACACACACACACACACACACACAAACACTCTCTTACTCCCAGACACACACACACACAATCTCTAACTCCCAGACACAAACACACACACACACACACACACACACACACACAAACACTCTCTTACTCCCAAACAGACACACACACACTCTCTCTAACTCTAGACACACACACACACACTCTAACTCCCAGACACACACTCTCTAACTGCCGGACACACACTCTCTAAATCCCAGACACAAACACACACACACACCAACACTCTCTTACTCCCAGTCAGACACACACACACTCTCTCTAACTCCCAGACACACAGAAACACTGTCTCTAACACCCAGACACACACACACACACTCTAACTCCCAGACACACACACACACTCTCTAACTCCCACACACACTCTCTAACTCCCACAGACACACTCTCTAACTCCCAGACACACACGCACACTCTCTAACTGCCCGACACACACACACACTCTAACTCCCAGACACACACTCTCTAACTCCCAGACACACATACACACTCACACACACAAACACTCTCTAACTCCCAGACACACACACACAAACACGCTCTCTAACTCCCAGACACACACACACACTCTCTCTAACACCCACACACACACACACACTCTAACTCCCAGACACACACACACTCAGTCTCTAACTCCCACACACACACACACACAAACACTCTCTAACTCCCAGACACACACACACACGCTCTCTAACTCCCAGACACACACACAAACGCTCGTTAACTCCCAGACACACACACACTCTCACTAAATACCAGACACACGCACGCACACATAAACACTCTAACTCCCAGACACACACACACACACACACACAAACACTCTCTAACTCCCAGAAACACACACACACACAATCTCTATCTCCCAGACACACACTCTCTAACTCCCAGACACAAACACACAGACACACCAACACTCTCTAACTCCCAGTCAGACACACACACTCTAACTCCCAGACACACACACACACTCTCTAACTCACACGCACACTCTCTAACTCCCACACACACACTCTCTAACTCCCAGACACACACACACACTCTCTAACTGCCAGACACACACACACACACTCTAACTCCCAGACACACACTCTCTAACTCCCAGACACACACACACACTCACACACACAAACACTCTCTAACTCCCAGACACACACACAAACACTCTCTCTAACTCCCAGACACACACACACACTCTTTCTAACTCCCAGACACACACACACTCACTCTCTAACTCCCACACAGACAACACACACAAACACTCTCTAACTCCCAGACACACACACACGCGCTCTCTAACTCCCAGACACACACACAAACGCTCGATAACTCCCAGACACACACACACACTCTCACTAAATACCAGACACACACACGCACACATACACACTCTAACTCCCAGACACACATACACACACATACACACACACACACACACACACACACACACACACACACACACACACACACACACACACACACACACACACACACAAACAAACACTCTCTAAATCCCAGACACACACACACACACAATCTATAACTCCCAGACACAAACACACACATACACACAAACACCCTCTTACTCCCAAACAGACACGCACACACTCACTCTAACTCCCAGACACACACACACACTCTCTAACTGCCAGACGCACACACACACACTCTAACTCCCAGACACACACTCCCTAACTCCCAGACACACACACACACTCACACACACAAACACTCTCTAACTCCCAGACTCACAAACACTCTCTCTAACTCCCAGACACACACACACACACACGCTTTCTAACTGCCAGACACACACACACTCTCTCTAACACCCACACACACACACTCTAACTCCCAGACACACACACACTCACTCTCTAACTCCCACACACACACACACACAAACACTCTCTAACTCCCAGACACACACACAAACACTCTTTAACTCCCAGACACACACACACATGCTCTCTAACTCCCAGACACACACACAAACGCTCGATAAATCCCAGACACACACACACTCTCACTAAATACCAGACACACACACACTCTCACTAAATACCAGACACACACACACACACATACACACTCTAACTCCCAGACACACACACACACACACACACACAGACACACACAAACACTCTCTAACTCCCAGACACACACACACACAATCTCTAACTCCCAGACACAAACACACACACACACACATACACACACACACACACACACACAAACGCTCTCTTACTCCCAAACAGACACACACACACTCTCTCTAACTCTAGACACACACACACACACTCTTACTCCCAGACACACACTTTCTAACTGCCGGACACACACACACACACACACTCTAACTCCCAGACACACACTCTCTTAATCCCAGACACAAACACACACACACACCAACACTCTCTAACTCCCAGTCAGACGCACACACACTCTCTCTAACTCCCAGACACACAGAAACACTCTCTCTAACACCCAGACACACACACACACTCTAACTCCCAGACACACACACACACTCTCTAACTCCCACACACACACTCTAACTCCCACACACACACTCTCTAACTCCCAGACACACACACACACTCACACACACAAACACTCTCTAACTCCCAGACACACACACACAAACACTCTCTCTAACTCCCAGACACACACACACACACTCTTTCTAACTCCCAGACACACACACACTCACTCTCTAACTCCCACACAGACAACACACACAAACACTCTCTAACTCCCAGACACACACACACACGCTCTCTAACTCCCAGACACACACACAAACGCTCGATAACTCCCAGACACACACACACACTCTCACTAAATACCAGACACACACACGCACACATACACACTCTAAATCCCAGACACACACACACACACACACACACACACACACACACACAAACACTCTCTAACTCCCAGACACACACACACACACACAATCTATAACTCCCAGACACAAACACACACACACACACACACAAAAACACTCTCTTACTCCCAAACAGACATGCACACACTCTCTCTAACTCCCAGACACACACACACACACTCTAACTCCCAGACACACACTCTCTAACTGCCAGACACTCACACACACACACACTCTAACTCCCAGACACACACTCTCTAACTCCCAGACACAAACACACACACACAAACACTCTCTAACTCCCAGTCAGACACACACACACGCTCTCTAAATCCCAGACACACAACAAACGCTCGATAACTCCCAGACACACACACACACTCTCTCTAAATACCAGACACACACACACACTCTCTATATACCAGACACACACACACACACAATCTCTAACTCCCAGACATGCACACACACTCTCTAACTCCCACACACACACTCTCTAACTCCCTCACAGACAAACACACACACTCTCTAATTCCCAGACACACACTCTCTAACACCCAGACACACACACACACACTGACTCCCACACACACACTCTCTAACTGCCAGACACACACACACACACACACACACTCTTACTCCCAGACACACACTCTCTAACTCCCAGACACAAACACACACACACACACAAACACTCTCTTACTCCCAAACAGACACACACACACTCTCTCTTACTCCCAGACACACACACACACACTCTAACTCCCAGACACACACTATCTAACTGCCAGACACACACACACACACACACTCTAACTCCCAGACACACACTCTCTAACTCCCAGACACTAACACACACACACAAACACTCTCTAACTCCCAGTCAGACACACACACACTCTCTCTAACTCCCAGACACACAGAAACACTCCCTCTAACACCCAGACACAGACACACACTCTAACTCCCAGACACACACACACACTCTCTAACTCCCACACACACCCTCTCTAACTCCCACACACACACTCTCTAACTCCCAGACACACACTCTCTAACTCCCAGACACACACGCACACTCTCTAACTGCCAGACACACACACACACTCACACACACAAACACTCTCTAACTCCCAGACACACAAACACTCTCTCTAACTCCCAGACAAACACACACACACTCTCTCTAACTCCCAGACACACACACACTCTCTCTAACACCCACACACACACACACACACTCACTCTCTAACTCCCACACACACACACAAACACTCTCTAACTTCCAGACACACACACACACGCTCTCTAACTCTCAGACACACACACAAACGCTCGATAACTCCCACACACACACTCTCTCTAAATACCAGACACACACACACACACATACACACTCTAACTCCCAGACACACACACACACACACACACACACACACACAAACACACTCTAACTCCCAGACACACACACACACAATCACTAACTCCCAGACACAAACACACACACACACACACACACACTAACTCCCACACACACACTCTCTACCTCCCACACACACACTCTCTTACTCCCAGAAACACACACACACGCTCTCTAACTCCCAGACACACACACAAACGTTCGATAACTGCCAGACACACACACACACTCTCACTAAATACCAGACACACACACGCACACATACACACTCTAACTCCCAGACACACACACACACACACACACACACACACAAACACTCTCTAACTCCCAGACGCACACAAACACACAATCTCTAACTCCCAGACACAAACACACATACATACACACTCTTTTACTCCCAAACAGAGACACACACACTCTCTCTAACTCCCAGACACACACACACACACTCTAACTCCCAGACACACACTCTCTAACTGCCAGACACTCACACACACACACACTCTAACTCCTAGACACACACTCTCTAACTCCCAGACACAAACACACACACACAACCATTCTCTAACTCCCAGTCAGACACACACACACTCTCTCTAACTCCCAGACACACACACACACCTTCTCTAACTGCCGCACTGCCACACACACTCTCTTAATCCCACACACACACACACACACACACACACAAACACTATCTAACTCTCAGACATACACACACTCTCTCTAACTCCCAGACACACACACACACAATATCTAACTCACACACACACGCACACACACACAACACTCTCTAACTCCTGGACACACACACAAACACTCACTAACTCCCAGACACACACACACACACTCTCTAACTCCCTGACATACACACACACACACAAACACTCTCTAAGTCCCAGACACACACACAAACACTCTCTCACTACCAGACACACACACACGCACACTCCCTAACTCCCAGACACACACACACTCTTTTACTCCTTTACACACATACACACACACAACCTCTCCCTAACTCCCAGACACACACAAACACACACTCTAACTCCCAGACATACACTCACACACACAAACACTCTGTAACTCCCAGACGTACACACACACTCTCTAACTCCCATACACACGCACACAGATACTCTCTAACTCCCAGACACACATACACACTCTCTAAATACCAGACACACACATACACACACACACACACACACACGCTCTAACTCACTGATACACACACACACTCTCTAAATCCCTGACACACACACACACACACAAACACTCTCTAACTCCCAGACACACACACACATACAATCTCTAACTCCCAGACATTCCTCAAGTTCTGTCGAAGGGTCATGAAGACTCGAAACGTCAACTCTTTTCTTCTCCGCCGATGCTGCCAGACCTGCTGAGTTTTGCCAGGTAATTCTGTTTTTGTTTTATACACACACACTCTCTAACTCCCACACACACACTCTCTAACTCCCTCACAGACAAACACACACACTCTCTAATTCCCAGACACGCACTCTCTAACACCCAGACACACACACACACTCTAACTCCCACACACACACTCTCTAACTCCCAGACACAAACAAACACACACACAAACACTCTCTAACTCCCAGTCAGACACACACACACTCTCTCTAACTCCCAGACACACAGAAACACTCTCTGTAACACCCAGACACACACACACACTCTAACTCCCAGACACACACAAACTCTCGAACTCCCACACACACACTCTCTAACTCCCACACACACACTCTCTAACTCCCAGACACACACACACACTCTAACTCCCAGGCACACACTCTCTAACTCCCAGAAACACACACACACTCTTTTACTCCTTTACACACATACACACACACAACCTCTCCCTAACTCCCAGACACACACAAACACACACTCTAACTCCCAGACACACACTCACACACACAAACACTCTCTAACTCCCAGACACACACACACACTCATTCTCACTCCCAGACACACACACACTCTCTCTAACACCCACACACACACACACACTCTAACTCCCAGACACACACACACTCATTCTCTAACTCCCACACACACACACACAAACACTCTCTAACTCCCAGACACACACACAAACACTCTCTAACTCCCAGACACACACACACACACACGTTCTGTAACTCCCAGACACACACACAAACGCTCGATAACTCCCAGACACATACACACTCTCACTAAATACCAGACACACACGCACACACATACACACACACACACAAACACTCTCTAACTCCCAGACATTACACACACAATCTCTAACTCCCAGACACAAACACACACACACACACACACACACAAACACTCTCTTACTCCCAAACAGACACACACACACTCTCTCTAACTCTAGACACACACACACACACACTCTAACTCCCAGACACACACTCTCTAAATCCCAGACACAAACACACACGCACACCAACACTCTCTAACTCCCAGTCAGACACACACACACTCTCTCTAACTCCCAGACACACAGAAACACTCTCTCTAACACCCAGACACACACACACACTCTCTAACTCCCACACACACTCTCTAACTCCCACACACACAATCTCTAACTCCCAGACACACACTCTCTAACTCCCAGACACACACGCACACACTCTAACTGCCAGACACACACACACACACACTCTAACTCCCAGACACATACTCTCTAACTCCCAGACACACACACACACTCACACACACAAACACTCTCTAACTCCCAGACACACACACACAAACACTCTCTCTAACTCCCAGACACACACACACACTCTTTCTAACTCCCAGACACACACACACACTCTCTCTAACAGCCACACACACACACACACACTCTAACTCCCAGACACCCACACACTCAGTCTCCAACTCCCACACACACACACACAAACACTCTCTAACTCCCAGACACACACACACACGCTCTCTAACTCCCAGACACACACACAAACGCTCTCTAACTCCCAGACACACACACACTCTCACTAAATACCAGACACACACACACACACATACACACTCTTACTCCCAGACACACACGCACACACACACACAGACACTCTCTAACTCCCAGAAACACACACACACACAATCCCTAACTCCCAGACACACGCTCTCTAACTCCCAGACACAAACACACACACACACCAACACTCTCTAACTTCCAGTCAGACACGCACACACTCTCTCTAACTCCCAGACACACAGAAACACTCTCTCTAACACCCACACACAGACACACACTCTAACTCCCAGACACACACACACTCTCGAACTCCCACACACACACTCTCTAACTCCCACACACACACTCTCTAACTCCCAGACACACACACACACTCTAACACCCAGGCACACACTCTCTAACTCCCAGAAACACACACACACTCACACACACAAACACTCTCTAACTCCCAGACACACACACACACTCTTTCTCACTCCCAGACACACACACACTCTCTCTAACACCCACACACACACACACACTCTAACTCCCAGACACACACACACTCATTCTCTAACTCCCACACACACACACACAAACACTCTCTAACTCCCAGACACACACACAAACACTCTCTAACTCCCAGACACACACACACACACGATCTCTAACTCCCAGACACACACACAAACGCTCGATAACTCCCAGACACATACACACTCTCACTACATACCAGACACACACACACATACACACTCTAACTCCCAGACACACACACACACACACACACACACAAACACTCTCTAACTCCCAGACATTACACACACAATCTCTAACTCCCAGACACAAACACACACACACACACACACACACACACACACAAACACTCTCTTACTCCCAAACAGACACACACACACTCTTTCTAACTCTAGACACACACACACACACTCTAACTGCCAGACACACACTCTCTAACTGCCAGACACACAGAAACACTCTCTCTAACACCCAGACACAGACACACACTCTAACTCCCAGACACACACACACTCTCGAACTCCCACACACACACTCTCTAACTCCCACACACACACTCTCTAACTCCCAGACACACACACACACTCTAACTCCCAGGCACACACTCTCTAACTCCCAGAAACACACACACACTCACACACACAAACACTCTCTAACTCCCAGACACACACACACACTCTTTCTCACTCCCAGACACACACACACTCTCTCTAACACCCACACACACACACACACACTCTAACTCCCAGACACACACACACTCATTCTCTAACTCCCACACACACACACACAAACACTCTCTAACTCCCAGACACACACACAAACACTCTCTAACTCCCAGACACACACACACACACGATCTCTAACTCCCAGACACACACACAAACGCTCGATAACTCCCAGACACATACACACTCTCACTACATACCAGACACACACACACATACACACTCTAACTCCCAGACACACACACACACACACACACAAACACTCTCTAACTCCCAGACATTACACACACAATCTCTAACTCCCAGACACAAACACACACACACACACACACACACACACACACAACACTCTCTTACTCCCAAACAGACACACACACACTCTTTCTAACTCTAGACACACACACACACACTCTAACTGCCAGACACACACTCTCTAACTGCCAGACACACACACACACACACACACTCTAACTCCCAGACACACACTCTCTAAATCCCAGACACAAACACACACGCACACCAACACTCTCTAACTCCCAGTCAGACACACACACACTCTCTCTAACTCCCAGACACACAGAAACACTCTCTCTAACACCCAGACACACACACACACTCTCTAACTCCCACACACACTCTCTCACTCCCACACACACACTCTCTAACTCCCAGACACACACGCACACACTCTAACTGCCAGACACACACACACACACACACACTCTAACTCCCAGACACACACTCTCTAACTCCCAGACACACACACACACTCACACACACAAACACTCTCTAACTCCCAGACACACACACACAAACACTCTCTCTAACTCCCAGACACACACACACACTCTTTCTAACTCCCAGACACACACACACACTCTCTCTAACAGCCACACACATACTCACACTCTAACTCCCAGACACACACACACTCAGTCTCCAACTCCCACACACACACACACAAACACTCTCTAACTCCCAGACACACACACACACGCTCTCTAACTCCCAGACACACACACAAACGCTCTCTAACTCCCAGACACACACACACTCTCACTAAATACCAGACACACACAAGCACACATACACACTCTAACTCCCAGACACACATGCACACACACACACAGACACTCTCTAACTCCCAGAAACACACACACACACAATCTCTAACTCCCAGACACACGCTCTCTAACTCCCAGACACAAACACACACACACACCAACACTCTCTAACTCCCAGTCAGACACGCACACACTCTCTCTAACTCCCAGACACACAGAAACACTCTCTCTAACACCCAGACACACACACACACTCTAACTCCCAGACACACACACACACGCTCTAACTCCCACACACACACTCTCTAACTCCCTGACACACACACACACACACACACACACACACAAACACTCTCTAACTCCCAGACACACACACACACAATCTCTAACTCCCAGACATACACACACACTCTCTAACTCCCACAGGCACACTCTCTAACTTCCTCACAGACAAACACACACACTCTCTAATTCCCAGACACGCACTCTCTAACACCCAGACACACACACACACTCTATCTCCCACACACACACTCTCTAACTGCCAGACACACACACACACACACACACACACACACACACTCTTACTCCCAGACACACACTCTCTAACTCCCAGACACAAACACACACACACAAACACAAACACTCTCTTACTCCCAAACAGACACACACACACTCTCTCTAACTCCCAGACACACACACACACACTCTAACTCCCAGACACACACTATCTAACTGCCAGACACACACACACACACACACTCTAACTCCCAGACACACACTCTCTAACTCCCAGACACAAACACACACACACACAAACACTCTGTAACTCCCAGTCAGACACACACACACTCTCTCTAACTCCCAGACACACAGAAACACTCTCTCTAACACCCAGACACACACACACACTCTAACTCACAGACACACTCACACACTCTCTAACTCCCACACACACTCTCTAACTCCCACACACACACTCTCTAACTCCCAGACACACACTCTCTAACTCCCAGACACACACGCACACACTCTAACTGCCAGACACACACACTCACACTCTAACTCCCAGACACACACTCTCTAACTCCCAGACACAGACACACACACACACACACAAACACTGTCTAACTCCCAGACACACAAACACTCTCTCTAACTCCCAGACACACACACACACACTCTTTCTCACTCCCAGACACACACACACTCTCTCTAACACCCACACACACACACACACTCTAACTCCCAGACACACACACACTCAGTCTCTAACTCCCACACACACACACACACAAACACTCTCTAACTCCCAGACACGCACAAACAGTCTCTAACTCCCAGACACACACACACACATACACACTCTAACTCCCAGACACACACACACACAAACACACACACACAAACACTCTCTAACTCCCCGACGCACACACACACACAATCTCTAACTCCCAGACACAAACACACACACAGACACAAACACTCTTTTACTCCCAAACAGACACACACACTCTCTCTAACTCCCAGACACACACACACACACACTCTAACTCCCAGACACACACTCTCTAACTGCCAGACACTCACACACACACACACTCTAACTCCTAGACACACACTCTCTAACTCCCAGACACAAACACACACACACAAACACTCTCTAACTCCCAGTCAGACACACACACACTCTCTCTAACTGCCGCACACACACACACACTCTCGTAATCCCACACACACACACACACACACACACAAACACTCTCTAACTCCCAGACACACACAGAAACACTCTCTAACTCTCAGACACACGCACAAAAACTTTCTAACTCCCAGACACACACACACTCTCTCTAACTCCCAGACACACACACACACAACATCTAACTCACACACACACACACACACAACACTCTCTAACTCCTGGACACACACACAAACACTCTCTAACTCCCAGACACACACACACACACACTCTCTAACTCCCTGACATACACACACACACACACAAACACTCTCTAAGTCCCAGACACACACACAAACACTCTCTAACTACCAGACACACACACACGCACACTCCCTAACTCCCAGACACACACACACTCTTTTACTCCTTTACACACATACACACACACAACCTCTCCCTAACTCCCAGACACACACAAACACACACTCTAACTCCCAGACATACACTCACACACACAAACACTCTGTAACTCCCAGACGCACACACACACTCTCTAACTCCCATACACACACACACACATACTCTCTAAATACCAGACACACACATACACACACACACACACACACACTCTAACTCACCGATACACACACACACTCTCTAACTCCCTGACACACACACACACACACACAAACACTCTCTAACTCCCAGACACACACACACACACACAATCTCTAACTCCCAGACATACACACACACTCTCTAAATCCCACACACACACTCTCTAACTCCCTCACAGACAAACACACACACTCTCTAATTCCCAGACATGCACTCTCTAACACCCAGACACACACACACACTCTAACTCCCACACACACTCTCTAACTCCCAGACACACACACACACACACACACACACACACACACACTCTTACTCCCAGACACACACTCTCTAACTCCCAGACACAAACACTCACACACACACACAAACACTCTCTTACTCCCAAACAGACACACACACACACACTCTAACTCCCAGACACACACTATCTAACTGCCAGACACACACACACACACACACACACTCTAACTCCCAGACACAAACACACACACACACAAACGCTCTCTAACTCCCAGTCAGACACACACACTCTCTCTAACTCCCAGACACACAGAAACACTCTCTCTAACACCCAGACACACACACACTCATTCTCTAACTCCCACACACACACACACAAACACTCTCTAACTCCCAGACACACACACAAACACTCTCTAACTCCCAGACACACACACACACACGCTCTCTAACTCCCAGACACACACACAAACGCTCGATAACTCCCAGACACATACACACTCTCACTAAATACCAGACACACACACACACACATACACACTCTTACTCCCAGACACACACACACACACACACACACACACAAACACTCTCTTACTCCCAAACAGACACACACACACTCTCTCTAACTCTAGACACACACACACACACTCTAACTCCCAGGCACACACTCTCCAACTGCCGGACACACACACACACACACACACTCTAACTCCCAGACACACACTCTCTAAATCCCAGACACAAACACACACGCACACAAGCACTCTCTAACTCCCAGTCAGACACACACACACTCTCTCTAACTCCCAGAAACACACACACACTCTTTCTAACTCCCAGACACACACACACACTCTCTCTAACACCCACACACAGACACACACACACACACTCTAACTCCCAGAGACACACACACTCAGTCTCCAACTCCCACACACACACACACAAACACTCTCTAACTCCCAGACACACACACACACGCTCTCTAACTCCCAGACACACACACAAACGCTCTCTAACTCCCAGACACACACACATTCTCACTAAATACCAGACACACACAAGCACACATACACACTCTAACTCCCAGACACACACGCCCACACACACACACAGACACTCTCTAACTCCCAGAAACACACACACACACAATCTCTAACTCCCAGACACACGCTCTCTAACTCCCAGACACAAACACACACACACACCAACACTCTCTAACTGCCAGTCAGACACGCACACACTCTCTCTAACTCCCAGACACACAGAAACACTCTCTCTAACACCCAGACACACACACACACTCTAACTCCCAGACACACACACACACGCTCTAACTCCCACACACACACTCTCTAACTCCCTGACACACACACACACACACACACACACACACACACACACACACAAACACTCTCTAACTCCCAGACACACACACACACAATCTCTAACTCCCAGACATACACACACACTCTCTAACTCCCACACACACACTCTCTAACTCCCTCACAGACAAACACACACACTCTCTAATTCCCAGACACGCACTCTCTAACACCCAGACACACACACACACTCTATCTCCCACACACACACTCTCTAACTGCCAGACACACACACGCACACACACACACACACACACACTCTTACTCCCAGACACACACTCTCTAACTCCCAGACACAAACACACACACACACAAACACTCTCTTACTCCCAAACAGACACACACACACTCTCTCTAACTCCCAGACACACACACACACACTCTAACTCCCAGACACACACTATCTAACTGCCAGACACACACACACACACACTCTAACTCCCAGACACACACTCTCTAACTCCCAGACACAAACACACACACACACAAGCACTCTCTAACTCCCAGTCAGACACACACACACACTCTCTCTAACTCCCAGACGCACAGAAACACTCTCTCTAACACCCAGACACACACACACACTCTAACTCACAGACACACACACACACTCTCTAACTCCCACACACACTCTCTAACTCCCACACACACACTCTCTAACTCCCAGACACACACTCTCTAACTCCCAGACACACACACACACTCTAACTGCCAGACACACACACTCACACTCTAACTCCCAGACACACACTCTCTAACTCCCAGACACACACACACACTCACACACACAAACACTCTCTAACTCCCAGACACACAAACACTCTCTCTAACTCCCAGACACACACACACACACTCTTTCTCACTCCCAGACACACACACACTCTCTCTAACACCCACACACACACACACACTCTAACTCCCAGACACACACACACTCAGTCTCTAACCCCCACACACACACACACACACACAAACACTCTCTAACTCCCAGACACACACACAAACACTCTCTAACTCCCAGACACACACACACACGCTCTCTAACTCCCAGACACACACACACACGCTCTCTAACTCCCAGACACACACACAAACGCTCGATAAATCCCAGACACATACACACTCTCACTAAATACCAGACACACACACACACACATACACACTCTAACTCCCAGACACACACACACACACACACACACACACACAAACACTCTCTAACTCCCAGACACACACACACAATCTCTAACTCCCAGACACAAACACACACACACACACACACACACAAACACTCTCTTACTCCCAAACAGACACACACACACTCTCTCTAACTCTATACACACACACACACACACTCTAACTCCCAGACACCCACTCTCTAACTGCCAGACACACACACACACACACACTCTAACTCCCAGACACATTCTTTCTAAATCCCAGACACAAACACACACACACACCAACACTCCCTAACTCCCAGTCAGACACACACACACTCTCTCTAACTCCCAGACACACAGAAACACTCTCTCTAACACCCAGACACACACACACTCTAACTCCCAGACACACACACACACTCTCTAACTCCCACACACACTCTCTAACTCCCACACACACACTCTCTAACTCCCAGACACACACTCTCTAACTCCCAGACACACACGCACACACTCTAACTGCCAGACACACACACACACTCTGACTCCCAGACACACACTCTCTAACTCCCAGACAGACACACACACTCACACACACAAAAACTCTCTAACTCCCAGACACACACACACAAACACTCTCTCTAACTCCCAGACACACACACAGACTCTTTCTAAGTCCCAGACACACACACACACTCTCTCTAACACCCACACACACACACACACTCTAACGCCCAGACACACACACACTCAGTCTCCAACTCCCACACACACACACACACACAAACACTCTCTAACTCCCAGACACACGCACACACGCTCTCTAACTCCCAGACGCACACACAAACGCTCTCTAACTCCTAGACACACACACACTCTCACTAAATACCAGACACACACACGCACACATACACACTCTAACTCCCAGACACACACACACACCCACACACACACAGACACTCTCTAACTCCCAGAAACACACACACACACAATCTCTAACTCCCAGACACACACTCTCTAACTCCCAGACACAAACACACACACACACCAACACTCTCTAACTCCCAGTCAGACATGCACACACTCTCTCTAACTCCCAGACACACAGAAACACTCTCTCTAACACCCAGACACACACGGACACTCTAACTCCCAGACACACACACACACGCTCTAACTCCCACACACACACTCTCTAACTCCCTGACACACACACACACACACACACAAACACTCTCTAACTCCCAGACACACACACACACAATCTCTAACTCCCAGACATACACACACACTCTCTAACTCCCTCACAGACAAACACACACACTCTCCAATTCCCAGACACGCACTCTCTAACACCCAGACACACACAAACACTCTATCTCCCACACACACACTCTCTAACTGCCAGACACACACACACACATACACACACACACTCTTACTCCCAGACACACACTCTCTAACTCCCAGACACAAACACACACACACACAAACACTCTCTTACTCCCAAACAGACACACACACACTCTCTCTAACTCCCAGACACACACACACACACTCTAACTCCCAGACACACACTATCTAACTGCCAGACACACACACACACACACACTCTAACTCCCAGACGCACACTATCTAACTCCCAGACACAAACACACACACACACACAAACACTCTCTTACTCCCAAACAGACACACACACACTCTCTCTAACTCCCAGACACACACACACACACTCTAACTCCCAGACACACACTATCTAACTGCCAGACACACACACACACACACTCTAACTCCCAGACACACACTCTCTAACTCCCAGACACAAACACACACACACACAAACACTCTCTAACTCCCAGTCAGACACACACACACTCTCTCTAACTCCCAGACACACAGAAACACTCTCTCTAACACCCAGACACACACACACACTCTAACTCCCAGACACACACACTCTCTAACTCCCACACACACACACACTCACACACACACACACTCTTTCTAACTCCCAGACACACACACACTCTCTCTAACACCCACACACACACACACAGTCTTACTCCCAGACACCCACACACTCAGTCTCTAAACCCCACACACACACACACACACACAAACACTCTCTACCTCCCAGACACACACACAAACACTCTCTAACTCCCAGACACACACACACACGCTCTCTAACTCCCAGACACACACACAAACGCTCGATAACTCCCAGACACACACACACTCTCACTAAATACCAGACACACACACACACACATACACACTCTAACTTCCTGACACACACACACACACACAAACACTCTCTAACTCCCAGACACACACACACAATCTCTATCACCCTGACACAAACACACACACACACACACACACAAACACTCTCTTACTCCCAAACAGACACACACACACTCTCTCTAACTCTAGACACACTCACACACACTCTAACTCCCAGACACACACTCTCTAACTGCCAGACACACACACACACACACACTCCAACTCCCAGACACACACTCTCTAAATCCCAGACACAAACACACACACACACCAACACTCTCTAACTCCCAGTCAGACACACACACACTCTCTCTAACTCCCAGACACACAGAAACACTCTCTCTAACACCCAGACACACACACACTCTCTAACTCCCAGACACACACACACACTCTCTAACTCCCACACATACTCTCTAACTCCCACACACACACTCTCTAACTCCCAGACACACACTCTCTATCTCCCAGACACACACACACACTCTCTAACTCCCACACACACTCTCTAACTCCCACACACTCACACTCTAACTCCCAGACACACACTCTCTAACTCCCAGACACACACACACACTCACACACACAAACACTCTCTAACTCCCAGACACACACACACAAACACTCTCTCTAACTCCCAGACACACACACACACACACTCTTTCTAACTCCCAGACACACACACACTCACTCTCTAACTCCCACACAGACAACACACACAAACACTCTCTCACTCCCAGACACACACACACACGCTCTCTAACTCCCAGACACACACACAAACGCTCGATAACTCCCAGACACACACACACACTCTCACTAAATACCAGACACTCACACGCGCACATACATACTCTAACTCCCAGACACACTCACACACACAATCTCTAAGTCCCAGACACAAACACACACACACACACACACAAACACTCTCTTACTCCCAAACAGACACACACACACTCTCTTTAACTCCCAGACACACACACACTCTAACTCCCAGACACACACTCTCTAACTCCCACACACACCCTCTCTAACTCCCAGACACACACGCACACTCTCTAACTGCCAGACACACACACACACACTATAACTCCCAGACAAACACTCTCTAACTCCCAGACACACACACACTCACACTCACACAGAAACACTCTCTAACTCCCAGACACACACACACAAACACTCTCTCGAACTCCCAGACACACGCACACACACTCTTTCTAAATCCCAGACACACACACACTCTCTCTAACACCCACACACACACACACACTCTAACTCCCAGACACACACACACTCACTCTCTAACTCCCACACACACACACACAAACACTCTCTAACTCCCAGACACACACACACACACACGCTCTCTAACTCCCAGACACACTCACAAATGCTCGATAACTCCCAGACACACACACACACTCTCACTAAATACCAGACACACACACGCACACATACACACTCTAACTCCCAGACACACACACACACACTCACACACACACAAACACTCTCTAACTCCCAGACACACACACACACACAATCTCTAACTCCCAGACACACACTCTCTCACTCCCAGACACAAACACACACACACACCAACACTCTCTAACTCCCAGTCAGACACACACACACTCTCTCTAACTCCCAGACACACACAAAAACTCTAACTCCCCGACACACACACACACACTCTCTAACTCCCACACGCACACTCTCTAACTCCCACACACACACTCTCTAACTCCCAGACACACACTCTCTAACTCCCAGACACACACGCACACACACACACAAACACTCTCTTACTCCCAAAGAGACACACACACACTCTCTCTAACTCCCAGACACAAACACACACACACAAACACTCTCTAACTCCCAGTCAGACATACACACACACTCTCTCTAACTCCCAGACACAAACACACACACACACACACTCTCTTAATCCCACACACACACACACACACACAAACACTCTCTAACTCCCAGACACATACACAAACAGTCTCTTACTCCCAGACACACACAGAAACTCTCTCTAACTCTCAGACACACGCACAAAAACTTTCTAACTGCCAGACACACACACACTCTCTAACTCCCAGACACACACACACACAATATCTAACTCACACACACACACACACAACACTCTCTAACTCCCGGACACACACACAATCACTCTCTAACTCCCAGACACACACATTCACACACTCTGTAACTCCCTGACATACACACACACACACACACACACAAACACTCTCTATGTCCCAGACACACACACAAACACTCTCTAACTACCAGAGACACACACACACTCACTCCCTAACTCCCAGACACACACAAACACACATTCTAACTCCCAGACATACACTCACACACAAACACTCTGTAACTCCCAGACACACAGATAAACACTACCTAACTCCCAGATACACACACACACTCTCTAACTCCCAGACACACACACACACATACTCTCTAACTCCCAGACACACACACACACTCTCTAAATACCAGACACACACATACACACACACACACACACACACACACGCTCTAACTCACTGATACACACTCACACTCTCTAACTCCCTGACACACACACACACACACACACACACACACACACACACACACACACACACACACACACACACACACACACACACACACACACACACACACACACACACACACACACACACACACACACACACACACACACACAACACTCTCTAACTCCCAGACACACACACACAGACAATCTCTAACTCCCAGACATACACACACACTCTCTAACTCCCACACACACACTCTCTAACTCCCTCACAGACAAACACACACACACTCTCTAATTCCCAGACACGCAATCTCTAACACCCAGACACACACACACACTCTCTAACTGCCAGACACACACACACACACACACATACACTCTAACTCCCAGACACACACTCTCTAACTCCCAGACACAAACACACACACACACACACAAACACTCTCTAACTCCCAGTCAGACACACACACACTCTCTCTAACTCCCACACACACAGAAACACTCTAACACCCAGACACACACACACACTCTAACTCCCAGACACACACACACACTCTCTAACTCCCACACACACTCTCTTACTCCCACACACACATTCTCTAACTCCCAGACACGCACTCTCTAACTCCCAGACACACACACAATCTCTCTAAATCCCAGACACACACACACACACTCTCTAACTCCCAGACACACACACAAACACTCTCTAACTCCCAGACATATACACAAACAGTCTCAAACTCCCAGACACACACACACACTCTCTAACTCCCAGACACACACACACACAATATCTAACTCCCGCACACGCACACACAACACTCTCTAACTCCCGGACACACACACAAACACTCCCTAAAAGCCAGACACACACATACACATGCACTCCCTAACTTTCCGACACACATACACACACAGACAAACACTCTCTAACTCCCACACACACACACACACACACTCTCTAACTCCTTGACACACATACACACACACAAACTCTCTCTAACTCCCAGACACACACAAAGACACACTCTAACTCCCAGACGTGCACTCACACACACAAACACTCTCTAACTCCCAGACACACACATTAACACTCTCTAACTCCCAGACACACGCACACACTCTCTTACTCCTAGACACACACTCTCTAACTCGCAGACACACACACACACACACAAACTCTCGAACTCCCAGACACACAGACAAACGCTCGCTAACTCCCAGACACACACACACACTCTCTATAAATACCAGACACACACACGTACACAAACATTCTCTAACTCCCATACACACACACACACTCTCTAACTCCCACACAAACACTCTCTAACTCCCACACAGACAAACACACACTCTCTTGAACTCCCAGACACACACACACACACACTCTAACTCCCAGACACACACACAAACTCTCAAACTCCCACACACACACTCTCTAACTCCCAGACACACACACACGCACAGACAAACACTCTCTAACTCCCAGACACACACACACACACTATCAAACTCCCAGACAGACACACACACACTCTCTCTAACTCCCAGACACACACACACACACAAACACTCTCTAACTCCCAGACACACACACAAACACTCTATAACTCCCAGACAGACACACACACACTCTCTCTAACTCCCAGTCACACACACACACTCTCTACCTCACACACAAACACTCTCTAACTCCCAGACACGCACACACACTCACTCTCTAACTCCCAGACACACACACACACACTCTAACTCCCACACACACACTCTCCAACTGCCAGACACACACACATACAGTCTAACTCCCAGACACACACTCTCTATCTCCCGGACACACACACACACTCACACACACAAACACTCTCTCTAACTCCCAGACACCCAGAAACACTCTCTAACTCACAGACACACACACAAACACTCTCTAACTCCCAGACACACACAAACACTCTCTAACTCCCAGACACACACACACAAACACTCTCTCTAACTCCCAGACACCCAGAAACACTCTCTAACTCACAGACACACACACAAACACTCTCTTACTCCCAGACATTCACACAAACACCCTCTAACTCCCAGACACACACACGCACGCTCTCTAACTCACACACACACACAGGCACACACACAGACTCTCTAACCCCCAGACACACGCACAAACACTCTCTAACTCCCAGACACACGCACACACACTCTCTCTAACTCCCAGACATGCACACACGCACTCTCTAACTGCCACACACACACAAACACTTTCTAAATCCCACACACACACACACAAACACTCTCTAACTCCCAGACACACACACAAATACTCTCTAACTCCCACAGACACACACAAACACTCTCTAACTCCCAGACACACACACACAAACACTCCCTAACTCCCAGACACACACAGAAACACTCTCTAACTCCCAGACACACACACAAAAACTCTCTAACTCCCAGACACACACACACGCTCTCCAACTCCCAGACACACACACACACAATATCTAATTCCCACACACACACACACAACACTCTCTAACTGCTGGACACACACACAAACACATGCTAACTCCCAGACACATACACAAATACGCTCTAACTCCCAGACACCCACAAACACACACTCTCTAACTCCCAGACACACACACAAACACTCTCTTACTCCCAGAGATTCACACAAACACTCTCTAACTCCCAGACACACACACAAACGCTCTCTAACTCCCACACACACACACGCACACACACAGACTCTCCAACTCCCAGACACACGCACAAACACTCTCTAACTCCCAGACACACGCACACACACACACACTCTCTCTAACTCCCAGACACACACACACACACACTCTCTAACTCCCAGACACACACAAACATTCTCTAACTCCCAGACACACACACACAAACACTCTCTCTAACTCCCAGACACACACACACACACACTCTCTCTAACTCCCAGACACACACACATACACTCTGTAACTCCCAGACACACACACACACACTCGCCAACTCCCAGACACACACACAAACACTCTCTAACTCCCAGAGACACACACAAACACTCTCTAACTCCCATACACACACACACACACGCTCTCCAACTCCCACACACACACGCGCGCACACACATACTCTCTAACTCCCAGAAACACACACACACACACACACACATACACAAACACTCTCTAACTCCCAGACACATACACAAAGACTCTCTAACTCCCAGACACACACACACACACTCTCTAATTCCCAGGCACAGACACAAACACACCCTAACTCCCACACAAACACAAACGCACACAAATACTCTTTAACTTCCAGACACACACACAAACACGTACTTACTCCCAGACACACACACACACTCTCTCTAACTCCTTGACACACACACACACACACACACAACCTCTGTCTAACTCCCAGACACACACAAAGACACACTCGAACTCCCAAATACACACTCACACACACAAACACTCTCTAACTCCCAGACACACACACACACACACTCTAACTTCCAGACACACATACACACACACACACTCTAACTCCCAGACACACACACACACTCTCTAACTCCCACACACACACTCTCTACCTCCCACACACACACTCTCTAACTCCCAGGTACACACACACACTCACTCTCTAACTCCCAGTCACACACTCTCTAACCACCAGACACACACACACACATTCTAACTCCCAGACAGTCACTCTCTAATTCCCAGACACACACACACATACACACACAAACACTCTCTAACTCCCAGACACTCACACAAACACTCTCTAACTCCCAGACAGACACCCACACACTCTCTCTAACTCCCAGACACACACACACACTCTCTCTAACTCCCAGTCACACACACACTCTCTAACTACCACACACACACTCTCTACCTCCCACACAAACACTCTCTAACTCCCAGACACACACACACTCATTCTCTAACTCCCAGACACACACTCTCTAACTCCCAGACACACACACACACTCTAACTCCCACACACACACTCTCTAACTGCCAGACAGACACACACACACACTCTAACTCCCAGACACACACTCTCTAACTCCCAGACACACACACACACTCACACACACACTCTAACTCCCAGACACACACACACACGCACACTCCCTAACTCCCAGACACACACACAAACACTCTCTAACTCTCACACACACACACAAACACTCTCTAACTCCCGGACACACACACAAACACTCTTTCTAACTCCCAGACATACACACACACACACACACACGCTCTCCGACTCCCACACACACACACGCACACTCCCTAACTCCCAGACACACACACAAACACTCTCTAACTCTCACACACACACACAAACACTCTCTAACTCCCGGACACACACACAAACACTCTTTCTAACTCCCAGACATACACACACACACACACACACGCACACACAAACACTCTCTAACTCCCAGACACACGCACAAACACTCTCTAACTCCCAGACACGTGCACACACACTCGCTAACATCCAGACACACACACACGCACTCTCTAACTGCCACACACACACAAACACTTTCTAAATCCCACACACACACACACACAAATACACTCTCTAACTCCCACACACACAAATACTCTCTAACTCCCACACACACACACAGAAACTCTCTAACTCCCAGACAGACACACAAACACTCCCTAACTCCTAGACTCACACAGAAACACTCTGTAACTCCCAGACACACACACAAAAACTCTCTAACTCCCAGACACACACATGCACTCTCTAACTCCCAGACACACACACACACAATATCTAACTCCCACAAACACACACAACACTCTCTAACTGCTGGACACACACACAAACACATTCTAACTCCCAGACACACACACAAACACTCTCTAACACCCAGACACCCACACACACACACTCTCTAACTCCCAGACACACACATAAACACTCGCTAAATCCCAGACACACACACACACACACACACACACACAAACACTCTCTAACTCCCACACACACACACACTCTCTACCTCCCACACAAACACTCTCTAACTCCCAGACACACACACACACTCACTCTCTAACTCCTAGACACACACAAACACTCACACTAATTCCCAGACATACACTCACACAAACAAACACTCTCTAACTCCCAGACACACACATAAACTCTCTCTAACTCCCAGACACACACACACACACTCTCTAACTCCCAGACACCCACTCTCTAACTCCCAGACACACAGACAAACATACTCTCTAACTCCCAGACACACACACAAACACTCGCTAACTCCCAGACACACACACACTCACACACTCTCTAAATACCAGACACACACACACACACACACACTCTAACTCCCAGATACACACACACACTCTCTAACTCCCAGACACACACACACACACACACACACACACACACTCACAAACACTCTCTAACTCCCAGACACACACACACACCCAATATCTAACTCCCACACACACACACACACAACACCCTCTAACTGCTGGACACACACACAAATACTCTTTAACTCCCAGACACCCACACACACACACTCTCTAACTCCCTGACAACACGCACACTCTCTAACTCCTTGACACACATACACACACACAACCTCTCTCTAACTCCCAGACACACACAAACACACACTCTAACTCCCAGACATACACTCACACACACAAATACTCTCTAACTCCCAGACACACACACACACACTCTCTAACTCCCAGACACACACACACATATACTCTCTAACTCCCAGACACACACACAAACACTCGATAAATCCCAGACACACACACACACACAAACACTCTCTAACTCCCAGACACACACACAAACACTCTCTAACTCCCAGACACACACAAACACACACTCTAACTCCCAGACATACACTCACACACACAAATACTCTCTAACTCCCAGACACACACAGACACACTCTCTAACTCCCAGACACCCACTCTCTAACTCCCAGACACACACACACATATACTCTAACTCCCAGACACACACACAAACAATTGCTAAATCCCAGACACACACACACACACACACACACACACACAAACACTCTCTAACTCCCACACACACACACACACTCTCTACCTCCCACACAAACACTCTCTGACTCCCAGACACACACACACTCACTCTCTAACTCCCAGACACACACACACACTCTAAATCCCACACACACACTCTCCAACTGCCAGACACACACACACACACTCTAACTCCCAGACACACACTCTGTATCTCCCAGACACACACACACACTCACACACAAAAACACTCTCTCACTCCCAGACACACACACACAAACACTCACCCTCACTCCCAGACACACAGAAACACTCTCTTACTCCCAGACATTCACACAAACACTCTCTAACTCCCAGACACACACACACTCTCTCTCTAACTCCCACACGCACACACACGCACACACACACTCTCTAACTCCCAGACACACGCACAAACAATCTCTAACTCCCAGACACATGCAGACACACTCTCTAACTCCCAGACACGCACACACGCACTCTCTAACTGCCATACACAAACAAACACTTTCTAAATCCCAGACACACTCACACACAAACACTCTCTAACTCCCACACACACACACAAACACTCTCGAACTCCCAGACACACACACAAACACTCCCTAACTCCCAGACACACACAGAAACACTCTCTAACTCCCAGACACACACACAACAACTCTCTAACTCCCAGACACACACACACACACTCTCTAACTCCCACACACACACTCTCTAACTCCCACACAGACAAACACACACACTCTCCAACTCACAGAGAGACACTCTCCAATACCCAGACACACATACACACTCTAACTCCCACACACAGACTCTCCAACTGCCAGACACGCACACACACACACACACACACACACACACACACACACACACACACACACACACACACACACACACACACACACACACACACACACACACACACACACACACACACACACACTCAAACGCACACAAATACTCTCTAACTCCCAGACACACACACAAACACGTTCTTACTCCCAGACACACACACACACTCTCTCTAACTCCTTGACACACACACACACACACAACCTCTGTCTAACTCCCAGACACACACAAAGACACACTCGAACTCCCAGATACACACTCACACACACAAACACTCTCTAACTCCCAGACACACACACACAGACACACTGTCTAACTCCCAGACACACATACACAAACACTCTCTAACTCCAGAAACACACTCAGACACTCTCTAACTCCCAGGCACACACATACACACGCTTTCTAACTCCCAGACACAGACACACACACAACGCACACACTTTCAATCCCAGACAAACACACACCCACTCTCTTACTCCCAGACACATACACACACACACTCTCTAACTCCCAGACACACTCACACACTCTCTCTTACAGCCAGACACACACACACACACACATACAGACACACACCCTCTTACTCCCACAACACACACTCTCTAACTTCCAGACACACACACACACACACTCTCTCTAACTCCCAGACACAAACACACACACTCTCTAACTCCCAGACACACACAGAAACACTGTCTAACTCCCAGAATCACACACACACACACACACATACACTATCTAACTCCCAGACACATACACAAAGACTCTCTAACTCCCAGACACACACACACTCTCTAATTCCCAGGCACACACACAAACAAACCCTAACTCCCACACACACACACACACACACACTCAAACGCACACAAATACTCTCTAACTCCCAGACACACACACAAACACGTTCTTACTCCCAGACACACACACACACACACTCTCTCTAACTCCTTGACACACACACACACACAACCTCTGTCTAACTCCCAGACACACACAAAGACACACTCGAACTCCCAGATACACACTCACACACACAAACACTCTCTAACTCCCAGACACACACACACACACACACACACACACACACACACTCTAACTTCCAGACACACACACACACACACACACACACACACACTCTAACTCCCAGACACACACACACACTCTGTAACTCCCACACACACACTCCCTACCTCCCACACACACACTCTCTAACTCCCAGGTACACACATGCACTCACTCTCTAACTCCCAGTCACACACTCTCTAACTACCAGACACACACACACACTCTAACTCAATGACACACACTCTCTAATTCCCAGACACACACACACACACACACAAACACTCTCTAACTCCCAGACACTCACACAAACACTCTCTAACTCCCAGACAGAATCCCACACACTCTCTCTAACTCCCAGACACACACACACACACTCTCTCTAACTCCCAGTCACACAGACACACTCTCTAACTACCACACACACTCTCTACCTCCCACACAAACACTCTCTAACTCCCAGACACACACACACACCCTCACTCTCTAACTCCCAGACACACACTCTCTAACTCCCAGACACACACACACACATACAAACACTCTCTAACTCCCAGACACTCACACACACACTCTCTTACTCCCAGACACACACACACACACACACACACACTCTCTAACCCCAGAAACACACACACGCACACACACACACACTCTCTAACTCCCAGACACACACACACACAAACACTCTCTAACTCGACACACACACAGACACTCTCTAACTCCCAGGCACACACATACACACGCTTTCTAACTCCCAGACAAACACACACACACAACGCACACACCTTAAATCCCAGACAAACACACACCCACTCTCTAACTCCCAGACACACACACACACACACACACACACACACACACTCTCTAACTCCCAGACACACTCACACACTCTCTCTAACACCCAGACACACACACACACACATACAGACACACACCCTCTTACTCCCACACACACACAATCTCTAACTTCCAGACACACACACACACACTCTCTAACTCCCAGACACAAACACACACACTCTCTAACTTCCAGATACACACACACACACTCCCTAACTCCCAGACATACACAGAAACACTCTCTAACTCCCAGACACACACACAAAAACTCTCTAACTCCCAGACACACACATACACTCTCTAACTCCCAGACACACACACACACAATATCTAACTCCCGCACACACACACACAACACTCTCTAACTGCTGGACACACACACAAACACATCCTAACTCCCAGACACACACACAAACACTCTCTAACACCCAGACACCCACACATACACACTCTCTAACTCCCAGACACACACGCACACTCTCTAACTCCTTGACACACATACACACACACAACCTCTCTCTAACTCCCAGACACACACAAACACACACACTAACTCCCAGACATACACTCACACACACAAACACTCTCTAACTCCCAGACACACACATAAACACTCTCTAACTCCCAGACACACACACACACTCTCTACCTCCCAGACACCCACTCTCTAACTCCCAGACACACAGACACACATACTCTCTAACTCCCAGACACACACACAAACACTCGCTAACTCCCAGAGACACACACACACACACTCTCTAAATTCCAGACACACACACACACACACACACACTCTAACTCCCAGATGTACACACACACTCTCTAACTCCCAGACACACACACACACAATATCTAACTCCCACACACACACACACACACACACAACACCCTCTAACTGCTGGACACACACACAAACACATGCTAACTCCCAGACACACACACAAATACTCTCTAACTCCCAGACACCCACACACAGACACTCTCTAACTCCCAGACACACACACACACTCTCTAACTCCTTGACACACATACACACACACAACCTCTCTCTAACTCCCAGACACACACAAACACACACTCTAACTTCCAGACATACACTCACACACACAAATCCTCTCTAACTCCCAGACACACACACACACACACACACACTGTCTAACTCCCAGACACACACACACAAACACTCTCTAACTCCAGAAACACACTCAGACACTCTCTAACTCCCAGGCACACACATACACACGCTTTCAAACTCCCAGACACAGACACACACACAACGCACACACTTTAAATCCCAGACAAACACACACCCACTCTCTAACTCCCAGACACACACATACACACTCTCTAACTCCCAGACACCCACTCTCTAACTCCCAGACACACAGACACACATACTCTCTAACTCCCAGACACACACACAAACACTCGCTAACTCCCAGACACACACACACACACACTCTCTAAATACCAGACACACACACACACACACACACACTCTAACTCCTAGATATACACACACACTCTCTAACTCCGAGACACACACACACACAATATTTAACTCCCACACACACACACACACACACACAACACACTCTAACTGCTGGACACACACACAAACACATGCTAACTCCCAGACACACACACAAATACTCTCTAACTCCCAGACACCCACACACACACACTCTCTAACTCCCAGACACACACACACACTCTCTAACTCCTTGACACACATACACACACACCACCTCTCTCTAACTCCCAGACACACACAAACACACACTCTAACTTCCAGACATACACTCACACACACAAGTACTCTCTAACTCCCAGACACACACACACACACACTGTCTAACTCCCAGACACACACACACACACTCTCTAACCCCAGAAACACACTCATGCACACACACACTCTCTAACTCACAGACACACACACACACAAACACTCTCTAACTCGACACACACACAGACACTCTCTAACTCCCAGACACACACACACACTCTAACTCCTTGACACACATACACACACACAACCTCTCTCTAACTCCCAGACACACACAAACGCACACTCTAACTTCCTGACATACACTCACACACACAACTACTCTCTAAATCCCAGACACACACACACACACTGTCTAACTCCCAGACACACACACACACACACACTCTCTAACCCCAGAAACACACTCACGCACACACACACTCTCTAACTCACAGACACACACACACACAAACACTCTCTAAGTCGACACACACACAGACACTCTCTAACTCCCAGGCACACACATACACACGCTTTCTAACTCCCAGACACAGACACACACACAACGCACACACTTTAAATCCCAGAAAAACACACACCGACTCCCTAACTACCAGACACACACACACACACACTCTCTAACTCCCAAACACACTCACACACTCTCTCTTACAGCCAGACACACACACACACACATACAGACACACACCCTCTTACTCCCACAACACACACTCTCTAACTTCCAGACACACACACACACACACTCTCTAACTCCCAGACACAAACACACACAGTCTCTAACTCCCAGACACACACAGAAACACTGTCTTACTCCCAGAATCACACACACACACACACACACACACACACACACACACATACAGTATCTAACTCCCAGACACACACACACTCTCTAATTCCCAGGCACACACACAAACACACCCTAACTCCCACACACACACACACACACTCAAACGCACACAAATACTCTCTAACTCCCAGACACACACACAAACATGTTCTTACTCCCAGACACACACACACTCTCTCTAACTCCTTGACACACACACACACACAACCTCTGTCTAACTCCCAGACACACACAAAGACACACTCGAACTCCCAGATACACACTCACACACACAAACACTCTCTAACTCCCAGACACACACATACACACACACACTCTAACTTCCAGACACACACACACACACACACACACACACACACTCTAACTCCCAGACACACACACACAATCTGTAACTCCCACACACACACTCTCTACCTCCCACACACACACTCTCTAACTCCCAGGTACACACACGCACTCACTCTCTAACTCCCAGTCACACACTCTCTAACTACCAGACACACACACACACTTCTAACTCCCTGACACACACTCTCTAATTCCCAGACACACACACACACACAAACACTCTCTAACTCCCAGACACTCACACAGACACTCTCTAACTCCCAGACACACACACACAAACACTCTCTCTAACTCCCAGACACACACACACACTCTCTCTAACTCCCAGTCACACACACACAAACGCTCTCCAACTCCCACACACACACACACGCATACACACACACTCTCTAACTCCCAGACACGTGCACACACACTCTCTAACTTCCAGACTCGCACACACGCACTCTCTAACTGCCACACACACACAAACACTTTCTAAATCCCACACAAACACACACACACAAACACTCTCTAACTCCCACACACACAAATACTCTCTAACTCCCACACACACACACAGAAACACTCTAACTCCCAGACAGACACACAAACACTCCCTAACTCCCAGACACACACATACACTCTCTAACTCCCAGACACACACACACACAATATCTAACTCCCGCACACACACACACAACACTCTCTAACTGCTGGATACACACACAAACACATTCTAACTCCCAGACACACACACAAACACTCTCTAACACCCAGACACACACACACACACACTCTCTAACTCCCAGACACACACGCACACTCTCTAACTCCTTGACACACATACACACACACAACCTCTCTCTAACTCCCAGACACACACAAACACACACACTAACTCCCAGACATACACTCACACACACAAACACTCTCTAACTCCCAGACACACACATAAACACTCTCTAACTCCCAGACACACACACACACTCTCTAACTCCCAGACACCCACTCTCTAACTCCCAGACACACAGACACACATACTCTCTAACTCCCAGACACACACACAAACACTCGCTAACTCCCAGAGACGCACACACACACACTCTCTAAATTCCAGACACACACACACACACACACACACACACACTCTAACTCCCAGATGTACACACACACTCTCTCACTCCCAGACACACACACACACAATATCTAACTCCCACACACACACACACACAACACCCTCTAACTGCTGGACACACACACAAACACATGCTAACTCCCAGACACACACACAAATACTCTCTAACTCCCAGACACCCACACACAGACACTCGCTAACTCCCAGACACACACACACACTCTCTAACTCCTTGACACACATACACACACACAACCTCTCTCTAACTCCCAGACACACACAAACACACACTCTAACTTCCAGACATACACTCACACACACAAATACTCTCTAACTCCCAGACACACACACACACGCACACTGTCTAACTCCCAGACACACGCACACAAACACTCTCTAACTCCAGAAACACACTCAGACACTCTTTAACTCCCAGGCACACACATACACACGCTTTCTAACTCCCAGACACACACACACACACAACGCACACACTTTAAATCCCAGACAAACACACACCCACTCTCTAACTCCCAGACACATACACACACACACTCTCTAACTCCCAGACACACTCACACACTCTCTCTTACAGCCAGACACACACACACACACATGCAGACACACACCGTCTTACTCCCACAACACACACTCTCTAACTTCCAGAATCACACACACACACACACACACACACATACACTATCTAACTCCCAGACACATACACAAAGACTCTCTAACTCCCAGACACACACACACTCTCTAATTCTCAGGCACACACACAAACACACCCTAAATCCCACAGACACACACACACACACACACACACACACACACACACACACACACACACACACACACACACACACACACACACACACACACACACACACACACACACACACACACACACACTCAAACGCACACAAATACTCTCTAACTCCCAGACACACATACAAACACGTTCTTACTCCCAGACACACACACACACTCTCTCTAACTCCTTGACACACACACACACACAACCTCTGTCTAACTCCCAGACACACACAAAGACACACTCGAACTCCCAAATACACTCTCACACACACAAACACTCTCTAACTCCCAGACACACACACACACAACACCCTCTAACTGCTGGACACACACACAAACACATGCTAACTCCCAGACACACACACAAATACTCTCTAACTCCCAGACACCCACACACAGACACTCTCTAACTCCCAGACACACACACACACTCTCTAACTCCTTGACACACATACACACACACAACCTCTCTCTAACTCCCAGACACACACAAACACACACTCTAACTTCCAGACATACACTCACACACACAAATCCTCTCTAACTCCCAGACACACACACACACACACACACTGTCTAACTCCCAGACACACACACACAAACACTCTCTAACTCCAGAAACACACTCAGACACTCTCTAACTCCCAGGCACACACATACACACGCTTTCTAACTCCCAGACACAGACACACACACAACGCACACACTTTAAATCCCAGACAAACACACACCCACTCTCTAACTCCCAGACACACACAAACACACACTCTAACTTCCAGACATACACTCACACACTCTCTCTTACAGCCAGACACACACACACACACATACAGACTCACACCCTCTTACTCCCAGAACACACACTCTCTAACTTCCAGACACACACACACACACTCTCTAACTCCCAGACACAAACACACAGACTCTCTAACTCCCAGACACACACAGAAACACTGTCCAACTCCCAGAATCACACACACACACACACACATACACTATCTAACTCCCAGACACACTCACACACTCTCTCTTACAGCCAGACACACACACACACACACATACAGACACACACCCTCTTACTCCCAGAACACACACTCTCTAACTTCCAGACACACACACACACACTCTCTAACTCCCAGACACAAACACACACACTCTCTAACTCCCAGACACACACAGAAACACTGTCTAACTCCCAGAATCACACACACACACACACACACACACACACACACACACACACACACACACACACACACACACACACACACACACACACACACACACACACACACACACACACACACACACACACACTATCTAACTCCCAGACACATACACAAAGACTCTCTATCTCCCAGACACACACACACTCTCTAATTCCCAGGCACACACACAAACACACCCTAACTCCCACACACACACAAACACACACACACTCAAACGCTCACAAATACTCTCTAACTCCCGGACACACACACAAACACGTTCTTACTCCCAGACACACACACACACTCTCTCTAACTCCTTGACACACACACACACACAACCTCTGTCTAACTCCCAGACACACACAAAGACACACTCGAACTCCCAGATACACACTCACACACACAAACACTCTCTAACTCCCAGACACACACACACACACACAAACTCTCTACCTCCCAGACACCCACTCTCTAACTCCCAGACACACACACACACATACTCTCTAACTCCCAGACACACACACAAACACTCGCTAACTCCCAGACACACACACACACACTCTCTAAATACCAGACACACACACACACACACTCTAACTCCCAGATACACAAACACACTCTCTAACTCCCAGACACACACACACACAAACACCCACACAAACACTCTCTATGTCCCAGTCAAACACACACACAAACTCTCACTCCCAGACACACACACACACTCTCTCTAACTCCCACACACACACTCTCTAACTCCCACACAGACAAACACACACACTCTCTAACTCCCAGACACACACTCTCTAACTGCCAGACACACACACTCACTCTAAATCCCAGACACACACTCTCTAACTCCCAGACACACACACACACACACACACACTCTCTAACTCCCAGACACCCACTCTCTAACTCCCAGACACTCACACAAACACTCTCTTACTCCCAGACACACACACAAACACTCTCTAACTCCCAGACAGACACACACACACTTTCTCTAACTCCCAGACACATACACACAATCTCTGTAACACCCAGACACACACACATAAACTCTAACTCTCACACACACACACACACTCACTAACTCCCACACACACACTCTCTAACTCCCACACACACACTCTCTAACTCCCAGACACACACACACACTCACTCTCTTATTCCCGGACACACACTCTCTAACTCCCAGACACACACAGACACTCTAACTCCCACACACACACTCTCTAACTCACAGACACACACACACACACACACTCTAACTCCCAGACACATACTCTCTAACTGCCAGACACACACACACACAGACACTCACACACACAAACACAAACACTCTCTAACTCCCAGACACACACACACAAACACTCTCGCTAACTCCCAGACACACACACAAACACTCTCTAACTCCCAGACACACACACAAACACTCTCTAACTACCAGACACACACACACACACGCTCTCCAACTCCCACACACACACACGCATACACACAAACTCTCTAACTCCCAGACACGTGCACACACACTCTCTAATTTCCAGACACGCACACACGCACTCTGTAACTGCCACACACACACAAACACTTTCTAAATCCCACACACGCACACACACAAACACTCTCTAACTCCCACACACACAAATACTCTCTCACTCCCACACACACACACAGAAACACTCTAACTCCCAGACAGACACACAAACACTCCCTAACTCCCAGACACACACAGAAACACTCTCTAACTCCCAGATACACACACAAAAACTCTCTAACTCCCAGACACAAACATACAGTCTCTAACTCCCAGACACACACACACACAATATCTAACTCCCGCACACACACACACACACAACACTCTCTAACTGCTGGACACACACACAAACACATTCTAACTCCCAGACACACACACAAACACTCTCTAACACCCAGACACCCACACACACACACTCTCTAACTCCCAGACACACGCGCACACTCTCTAACTCCTTGACACACATACACACACACATCCTCTCTCTAACTCCCAGACACACACAAACACACACACTAACTCCCAGACATACACTAACACACACAAACACTCTCTAACTCCCAGACACACACATAAACACTCTCTAACTCCCAGACACACACACACACACTCTCTGACTCCCAGACACCCACTCTCTAACTCCCAGACACACAGACACACATACTCTCTAACTCCCAGACACACACACAAACACTCGCTAACTCCCAGACACACACACACACACACACACTCTCTAAATACCAGACACACACACACACACACACACTCTAACTCCCAGATATACACACAGACTCTCTAACTCCCAGACACAAACACACACAATATCTAACTCCCACACACACACACACACACAACACCCTCTAACTGCTGGACACACACACAAACAAATGCTAACTCCCAGACACACACACAAATACTCTCTAACTCCCAGACACCCACACACACACACACTCTCTAACTCCCAGACACACACACACACTCTCTAACTCCTTGACACACATACACACACACAACCTCTCTCTAACTCCCAGACACACACAAACACACATTCTAACTTCCAGACATACACTCACACACACAAATACTCTCTAACTCCCAGACACACACACACACACACACTGTCTAACTCCCAGACACACACACACACACACTCTCTAACCCCAGAAACACACTCACGCACACACACACTCTCTAACTCACAGACACACACACACACAAACACTCTCTTACTCGACACACACACAGACACTCTCTAACTCCCAGGCACACACAGACACTCTAACTCCCACACACACACTCTCTAACTGCCAGACACACACACACACACACTCTAACTCCCAGACACATACTCTCTAACTGCCCGACACACACACACACATACACACACACACAAACACAAACACTCTCTAACTCCCTGACACACACACACAAACACTCTCTCTAACTCCCAGACACACACACACACACACTCTCTCTCTAACTCCCAGACACACACCCACTCTCTCTAACACCCAGACACACATACACACCCCCTAACTCTCAGACAAACAAACACACTCTCTAACTCCCAGACACACACACACACACAATATCTAACTCCCACACACACACACACAACACTCTCTAACTGCTGGACACACACACAAACACATGCTAACTCCCAGACACACACACAAACACTCTCTAACACCCAGACACCCAGACACACACACTCTCTAACTCTCAGACACACACGCACACTCTCTAACTCCTCGACACACATGCACACACACAACCTCTCTCTAACTCCCAGACACACACAAACACACACACTTACTCCCAGACATACACTCACACACACAAACACTCTCTAACTCCCAGACACACACATAAACATTCTCTAACTCCCAGACACACACACAAACACTCGCTAACTCCCAGACACACACACACACACTCTCTAAATACCAGACACACAGACATACACACACACACACACACACACACACACACACACACACACACACACACACACACACACACACACACACACACACACACACACACACACACACACACACACACACACACACACACACATACCACACACAAACACTCTCTAACTCCCAGACACACACACACACAATATCTAACTCCCACACACACACACACAACACCCTCTAAATGCTGGACACACACACAAACACATGCTAACTCCCAGACACACACACAAATACTCGCTAACTCCCAGACACCCACACACACTCACTCTCTAACTCCCAGACACACACGCACACTCTCTAACTCCTTGACACTCATATACACACACAACCTCTCTCTAACTCCCAGACACACACAAACACACGCAAACACTCTCTAACTCCCAGACACACACACACACACTCTCTACCTCCCAGACACCCACTCTCTAACTCCCAGACACACACACACACATCCTCTCTAACTCCCAGACACACACACAAACACTCGCTAACTCCCAGACACACACACACACACTCTCTAAATACCAGACACACACACACACACACACACACACACACACACTCTAACTCACAGATACACAAACACACTCTCTTACTCCCAGACATGCACACACACAATATCTAACTCCCACACACACACACAACACTCTCTAACTGCTGGACACACACACAAACACATGCTAACTCCCAGACACACACACAAACACTCTCTAACACCCAGACACCCACACACACACACACTCTCTAACTCTCAGACACACACGCCCACTCTCTAACTACTTGACACACATGCACACACACAACCTCTCTCTAACTCCCAGACACACACAAACACACACAAACACTCTCTAACTCCCAGACACACACACACACACTCGCTACCTCCCAGACACCCACACTCTAACTCCCAGACACACACACATACTCTCTAATTCCCAGACTCACACACAAACACTCGCTAACTCCCAGACACACACACACACACTCTCTAAATACCAGACACACACACACACACACACTCTAACTCCCAGATACACAAACACACTCTCTAACTCCCAGACACACACACACAAACACCCACACAAACACTCTCTATGACCCAGTCACACACACACACAAACTCTCACTCCCAGACACACACACACACTCTCTCTAACTCCCACACACACACTCTCTAACTCCCACACAGACAAACACACACACTCTCTAACTCCCAGACACACACTCTCTAACACCCAGACACACATACACACTCTAACTCCCACACACACACTCTCTAACTGCCAGACACACAAACACACACACTCACTCTAAATCCCAGACACACACTCTCTAACTCCCAGACACACACACACACACACACACACACACAAACACTCTCTTACTCCCAGACACACACACAAACACTGTCTAACTCCCGACAGACACACACACACTTTCTCTAACTCCCAGACACACACACACACTCTCTGAACACCCAGACACACACACATAAACTCTAACTCTCAGACACACACACACACTCTCTAACTCCCACACACACACTCTCTAACTCCCACACACACACTCTCTAACTCCCACACACACACTGTCTAACTCCCAGACACACACACACACTCACTCTCTTATTCCCGGACACACACTCTCTAACTCCCAGACACACACAGACACTCTAACTCCCACACACACACTCTCTAACTGCCAGACACACACACACACACACTCTAACTCCCAGATACATACTCTCTAACTGCCAGACACACACACACACATACTCACACACACAAACACAAACACTCTCTAACTCCCAGACACACACACACAAACACTCTCTCTAACTCCCAGACACACACCCACTCTCTCTAACACCCAGACACACACACACACCCCCTAACTCTCAGACAAACAAACACACTCTCTAACTCCCAGACACACACACACACACACACACACAATATCTAACTCCCACACACACACACACAACACTCTCTAACTGCTGGACACACACACAAACACATGCTAACTCCCAGACACACACACAAACACTCTCTAACACTCAGACACCCACAAACACACACTCTATAACTCTCAGACACACACGCACACTCTCTAACTCCTCGACACACATGCACACACACAACCTCTCTCTAACTCCCAGACACACACAAACACACACACTAACTCCCAGACATACACTCACACACACAAACACTCTCTAACTCCTAGACACACACATAAACATTCTCTAACTCCCAGACACACACACAAACACTCGCTAACTCCCAGACACACACAAACACACACAAACACTCTCTAACTCCCAGACACACACACACACACTCGCTACCTCCCAGACACCCACTCTCTAACTCCCAGACACACACACATACTCTCTAATTCCCAGACTCACACACAAACACTCGCTAACTCCCAGACACACACACACACACTCTCTAAATACCAGACACACACACACACACACACACTCTAACTCCCGGATACACAAACACACTCTCTAACTCCCAGACACACACACACAAACACCCACACAAACACTCTCTATGACCCAGTCACACACACACACAAACTCTCACTCCCAGACACACACACACACTCTCTCTAACTCCCACACACACACTCTCTAACTCCCACACAGACAAACACACACACTCTCTAACTCCCAGACACACACTCTCTAACACCCAGACACACATACACACTCTAACTCCCACACACACACTCTCTAACTGCCAGACACACACACTCACTCTAAATCCCAGACACACACTCTCTAACTCCCAGACACACACACACACACACACACACACACACACACACAAGCACTCTCTTACTCCCAGACACACACACAAACACTGTCTAACTCCCGACAGACTCACACACACTTTCTCTAACTCCCAGACACATACACACACTCTCTGTAACACCCAGACACACACACATAAACTCTAACTCTCACACACACACACACACTCTCTAACTCCCACACACACACTCTCTAACTCCCACACACACACTGTCTAACTCCCAGACACACACACACACTCACTCTCTTATTCCCGGACACACACTCTCTAACTCCCAGACACACACAGACACTCTAACTCCCACACACACACTCTCTAACTGCCAGACACACACACACACACACACTCTAACTCCCAGACACATACTCTCTAACTGCCAGACACACACAGACACATACTCACACACACAAACACAAACACTCTCTAACTCCCAGACACACACACACAAACACTCTCTCTAACTCCCAGACACACACACACACACACACTCTCTCTAACTCCCAGACACACACCCACTCTCTCTAACACCCAGACACACACACACCCCCTAACTCTCAGACAAACAAACACACTCTCTAACTCCCAGACACACACACACACACAATATCTAACTCCCACACACACACACACAACACTCTCTAACTGCTGGACACACACACAAACACATGCTAACTCCCAGACACACACACAAACACTCTCTAACTCTCAGACACACACGCACACTCTCTAACTCCTCGACACACATGCACACACACAACCTCTCTCTAACTCCCAGACACACACAAACACACACACTAACTCCCAGACATACACTCACACACACAAACACTCTCTAACTCCCAGACACACACATAAACATTCTCTAACTCCCAGACACACACACAAACACTCGCTAACTCCCAGACACACACACACACACTCTCTAAATACCAGACACACACACACACACACACACACACTCTAACTCCCAGATACACACACACGCTCTCTAACTCCCAGACACACACACACACACACACACACACACACACACACACACACACACACACACACACACACACACACACACACACACACACACACACACACACACACACAATATCTAACTCCCACACACACACACACAACACCCTCTAAATGCTGGACACACACACAAACACATGCTAACTCCCAGACACACACACAAATACTCTCTAACTCCCAGATACACACACAAAAACTCTCTAACTCCCAGACACACACATACAGTCTCTAACTCCCAGACACACACACACACAATATCTAACTCCCGCACACACACACACAACACTCTCTAACTGCTGGACACACACACAAACACATTCTAACTCCCAGACACCCACACACACACACTCTCTAACTCCCAGACACACGCCACACTCTCTAACTCCTTGACACACATACACACACACATCCTCTCTCTAACTCCCAGACACACACAAACACACACACTAACTCCCAGACATACACTAACACACACAAACACTCTGTAACTCCCAGACACACACATAAACACTCTCTAACTCCCAGACACACACACACACACTCTCTGACTCCCAGACACCCACTCTCTAACTCCCAGACACACAGACACACATACTCTCTAACTCCCAGACACACACACAAACACTCGCTAACTCCCAGACACACACACACACACACACTCTCTAAATACCAGACACACACACACACACACACACTCTAACTCCCAGATATACACACAGACTCTCTAACTCCCAGACACACACACACACAATATCTAACTCCCACACACACACACACACACAACACCCTCTAACTGCTGGACACACACACAAACACATGCTAACTCCCAGACACACACACAAATACTCTCTAACTCCCAGACACCCACACACACTCACTCTCTAACTCCCAGACACACACGCACACTCTCTAACTCCTTGACACTCATACACACACACAACCTCTCTCTAACTCCCAGACACACACAAACACACACAAACACTCTCTAACACCCAGACACACACACACACACTCTCTACCTCCCAGACACCCACTCTCTAACTCCCAGACACACACACACACATCCTCTCTAACTCCCAGACACACACACAAACACTCGCTAACTCCCAGACACACACACACACACTCTCTAAATACCAGACACACACACACACACACACACACACACACACACACTCTAACTCACAGATACACAAACACACTCTCTTACTCCCAGACACGCACACACACAATATCTAACTCCCACACACACACACAACACTCTCTAACTGCTGGACACACACACAAACACATGCTAACTCCCAGACACACACACAAACACTCTCTAACACCCAGACACCCACACACACACACTCTCTAACTCTCAGACACACACGCCCACTCTCTAACTACTTGACACACATGCACACACACAACCTCTCTCTAACTCCCAGACACACACAAACACACACAAACACTCTCTAACTCCCAGACACACACACACACACTCGCTACCTCCCAGACACCCACTCTCTAACTCCCAGACACACACACATACTCTCTAATTCCCAGACTCACACACAAACACTCACTAACTCCCAGACACACACACACACACTCTCTAAATACCAGACACACACACACACACACACTCTAACTCCCAGATACACAAACACACTCTCTAACTCCCAGACACACACACACAAACACCCACACAAACACTCTCTATGACCCAGTCACACACACACACAAACTCTCACTCCCAGACACACACACACACTCTCTCTAACTCCCACACACACACTCTCAAACTCCCACACAGACAAACACACACACTCTCTAACTCCCAGACACACACTCTCTAACACCCAGACACACATACACACTCTAACTCCCACACACACACTCTCTAACTGCCAGACACACACACTCACTCTAAATCCCAGACACACACTCTCTAACTCCCAGACACACACACACACACACACACACACACACAAACACTCTCTTACTCCCAGACACACACACAAACACTGTCTAACTCCCGACAGACACACACACACTTTCTCTAACTCCCAGACACATACACACACTCTCTGTAACACCCAGACACACACACATAAACTCTAACTCTCAGACACACACACACACTCTCTAACTCCCACACACACACTCTCTAACTCCCACACACACACACTCTAACTCCCACACACACACTGTCTAACTCCCAGACACACACACACACTCACTCTCTTATTCCCGGACACACACTCTCTAACTCCCAGACACACACAGACACTCTAACTCCCACACACACACTCTCTAACTGCCAGACACACACACACACACACACTCTAACTCCCAGACACATACTCTCTAACTGCCAGACACACACACACACATACTCACACACACAAACACAAACACTCTCTAACTCCCAGACACACACACACAAACACTCTCTCTAACTCCCAGACACACACACACACACACACTCTCTCTAACTCCCAGACACACACCCACTCTCTCTAACACCCAGACACACACACACACCCCCTAACTCTCCGACAAACAAACACACTCTCTAACTCCCAGACACACACACACACACAATATCTAACTCCCACACACACACACACAACACTCTCTAACTGCTGGACACATACACAAACACATGCTAACTCCCAGACACACACACAAACACTCTCTAACACCCAGACACCCAGACACACACACTCTCTAACTCTCAGACACACACGCACACTCTCTAACTCCTCGACACACATGCACACACACAACCTCTCTCTAACTCCCAGACACACACAAACACACACACTAACTCCCAGACATACACTCACACACACAAACACTCTCTAACTCCCAGACACACACATAAACATTCTCTAACTCCCAGACACACACACAAACACTCGCTAACTCCCAGACACACACACACACACTCTCTAAATACCAGACACACACACACACACACACATACACACTCTAACTCCCAGACACGCACACACACACACACACACACACACACACACACACATACACACACAAACACTCTCTAACTCCCAGACACACACACACACAATATCTAACTCCCACACACTCACACACAACACCCTCTAAATGCTGGACACACACACAAACACATGCTAACTCCCAGACACACACACAAATACTCTCTAACTCCCAGACACCCACACACACTCACTCTCTAACTCCCAGACACACACGCACACTCTCTAACTCCTTGACACTCATACACACACACAACCTCTCTCTAACTCCCAGACACACACAAACACACACAAACACTCTCTAACTCCCAGACACACACACACACACTCTCTACCTCCCAGACACCCACTCTCTAACTCCCAGACACACACACACACATCCTCTCTAACTCCCAGACACACACACAAACACTCCCTAACTCCCAGACACACACACACACTCTCTAAATACCAGACTCACACACACACACACACACACACACACACACACACACACACACACACACACACACACACACACACACACACACACACACACAACACTCTCTAACTGCTGGACACACACACAAACACATGCTAACTCCCAGACACACACACAAACACTCTCTAACACCCAGACACCCAGACACACACACTCTCTAACTCTCAGACACACACGCACACTCTCTAACTCCTCGACACACATGCACACACACAACCTCTCTCTAACTCCCAGACACACACAAACACACACACTAACTCCCAGACATACACTCACACACACAAACACTCTCTAACTCCCAGACACACACATAAACATTCTCTAACTCCCAGACACACACACAAACACTCGCTAACTCCCAGACACACACACACACACTCTCTAAATACCAGACACACACACACACACACACACACACTCTAACTCCCAGACACACACACACACACACACACACACACACACACACACACACACACACACACACACACACACACACACACACACACACACACACACACACACAAACACTCTCTAACTCCCAGACACACACACACACAATATCTAACTCCCACACACTCACACACAACACCCTCTAAATGCTGGACACACACACAAACACATGCTAACTCCCAGACACACACACAAATACTCTCTAACTCCCAGACACCCACACACACTCACTCTCTAACTCCCAGACACACACGCACACTCTCTAACTCCTTGACACTCATACACACCCACAACCTCTCTCTAACTCCCAGACACACACAAACACACACAAACACTCTCTAACACCCAGACACACACACACACACACTCTCTACCTCCCAGACACCCACTCTCTAACTCCCAGACACACACACACACATTCTCTCTAACTCCCAGACACACACACAAACACTCCCTAACTCCCAGACACACACACACACACTCTCTAAATACCAGACACACACACACACAAACACACACATACACACACACACACACACACACACACTCTAACTCACAGATACACAAACACACTCTCTTACTCCCAGACACGCACACACACAATATCTAACTCCCACACACACACACAACACTCTCTAACTGCTGGACACACACACAAACACATGCTAACTCTTAGACACACACACAAACACTCTCTAACACCCAGACACCCACACACACACACTCTCTAACTCTCAGACACACACGCCCACTCTCTAACTACTTGACACACATGCACACACACAACCTCTCTCTAACTCCCAGACACACACAAACACACACACTAACTCCCAGACAAACACTCACACACACAAACACTCTCTAACTCCCAGACACACACATAAACATTCTCTAACTCCCAGACACACACACAAACACTCTCTAACTCCCAGACACACACACACACACACACACACACTCTCTAAATACCAGACGCACACACACACTCTAACTCCCAGATACACACACACACTCTCTAACTCCCAGACACACACACACACACACACACACACACACACACACACACACACACACACACACACACACACACACACACACACACACACACACACACACACACACACACACACACACACACACACACATACACACACAAACACTCTCTAACTCCCAGACACACATACACACTCTAACTCCCACACACACACTCTCTAACTGCCAGACACACACAATCACTCTAAATCCCAGACACGCACTCTCTAACTCCCAGACACACACACACACACAAACACACACACACACACACAAACACTCTCTTACTCCCAGACACACACACACACACTGTCTAACTCCCGACAGACACACGCACACTTTCTCTAACTCCCAGACACATACACACACTCACTGTAACACCCAGACACACACACATAAACTCTAACTCTCAGATACACACACACACTCTCTAACTCCCACACACACACTCTCTAACTCCCACACAGACAAACACACACAGTCTCTAACTCCCAGACACACACTCTCTAACACCCAGACACACATACACACTCTAACTCCCACACACACACTCTCTAACTGCCAGACACACACACTCACTCTAAATCCCAGACACACACTCTCTAACTCCCAGACACACACACACACACACACACACACACACACACACACACACACACACACACACACACACACACACACACACACACACACACACACACACACACACACACACACACAAACACTCTCTTACTCCCAGACACACACAGAAACACTGTCTAACTCCCGACAGACACACACACACTTTCTCTAACTCCCTGACACATACACACACTCTCTGTAACACCCAGACACACACACATAAACTCTAACTCTCAGACACACACACACACTCTCTAACTCCCACACACACACTCTCTAACTCCCAGACACACACACACACTCACTCTCCTATTCCCGGACACACACTCTATAACTCCCAGACACACACAGACACTCTAACTCCCACACACACACTCTCTAACTGCCAGACACACACACACACACACTCTAACTCCCAGACACATACTCTCTAACTGCCAGACACACACACACACACACACTCACACACACAAACACAAACATTCTCTAACTCCCAGACACACACACACAAACACTCTCTCTAACTCCCAGACACACACCCACTCTCTCTAACACCCAGACACACACACACACCTCCTAACTCTCAGACAAACAAACACACTCTCTAACTCCCAGACACACACACACACAATATCTAACTCCCACACACACACACACAACACTCTCTAACTGCTGGACACACACACAAACACATTCTAACTCCCAGACACACACACAAACACTCTCTAACACCCAGACACACACACTCTCTAACTCTCAGACACACACGCACACTCTCTAACTCCTCGACACACATGCACACACACAACCTCTCTCTAACTCCCAGACACACACAAACACACACACTAACTCCCAGACATACACTCACACACACAAACACTCTCTAACTCCCAGACACACACATAAACATTCTCTAACTCCCAGACACACACACAAACACTCGCTAACTCCCAGACACACACACACACACTCTGTAAATACCAGACACACACACACACACACACACACTCCAACTCCCAGATACACACACACACTCTCTAACTCCCAGACACACACACACACACACACACACACACACATACACACACAAACACTCTCTAACTCCCAGACACACACACACACAATATCTAACTCCCACACACACACACACAACACCCTCTAAATGCTGGACACACACACAAACACATGCTAACTCCCAGACACCCACACACACTCACTCTCTAACTCCCAGACACACACGCACACTCTCTAACTCCTTGGCACTCATATACACACACAACCTCTCTCTAACTCCCAGACACACACAAACACACACAAACACTCTCTAACTCCCAGACACACACACACACACAATATCTAACTCCCACACACACACACACAACACCCTCTAAATGCTGGACACACACACAAACACATGCTAACTCCCAGACACACACACAAATACTCTCTAACTCCCAGACACCCACACACACACACTCTCTAACTCTCAGACACACACGCCCACTCTCTAACTATTTGACACACATGCACACACACAACCTCTCTCTAACTCCCAGACACACACAAACACACACACTAACTCCCAGACAAACACTCACACACACAAACACTCTCTAACTCCCAGACACACACATAAACATTCTCTAACTCCCAGACACACACACAAACACTCGCTAACTCCCAGACACACACACACACACACTCTCTAAATACCAGACGCACACACACACTCTAACTCCCAGATACACACACACACTCTCTAACTCCCAGACACACACACACACACACACACACACACACACACACACACACACACACACACACACACACACACACACACACACACACACACACACACACACACACACACACACACACACACACAAACACTCTCTAACTCCTAGACACACACACACACAATATCTAACTCCCACACACACACACACAACACCCTCTAAATGCTGGACACACACACAAACACATGCTAACTCCCAGACACACACACAAATACTCTCTAACTCCCAGACACCCACACACACTCACTCTCTAACTCCCAGACACACACGCACACTCTCTAACTCCTTGACACTCATACACACACACAACCTCTCTCTAACTCCCAGACACACACAAACACACACAAACACTCTCTAACACCCAGACACACACACACACACTCTCTACCTCCCAGACACCCACTCTCTAACTCCCAGACACACACACACAAATCCTCTCTAACTCCCAGACTCACACACAAACACTCCCTAACTCCCAGACACACACACACACACTCTCTAAATACCAGACACACACACACACACACACACACACACACACACACACTCTAACTCACAGATACACAAACACACTCTCTTACTCCCAGACACGCACACACACAATATCTAACTCCCACACACACACACAACACTCTCTAACTGCTGGACACACACACAAACACATGCTAACTCCCAGACACACACACAAACACTCTCTAACTCCCAGACACACACACACACATTCGCTACCTCCCAGACAACCACTCTCTAACTCCCAGACACACACACATACTCTCTAATTCCCAGACTCACACACAAACACTCGCTAACTCCCAGACACACACACACACACTCTCTAAATACCAGACACACACACACACACACACTCTAACTCCCAGATACACAAACACACTCTCTAACTCCCAGACACACACACACAAACACCCACACAAACACTCTCTATGACCCAGTCACACACACACACAAACTCTCACTCCCAGACACACACACACACTCTCTCTAACTCCCACACACACACTCTCTAACTCCCACACAGACAAACACACACACTCTCTAACTCCCAGACACACACTCTCTAACACCCAGACACACATACACACTCTAACTCCCACACACACACTCTCTAACTGCCAGACACACACACTCACTCTAAATCCCAGACACACACTCTCTAACTCCCAGACACACACACACACACACACACACACACAAACACTCTCTTACTCCCAGACACACACACAAACACTGTCTAACTCCCGACAGACACACACACACTTTCTCTAACTCCCAGACACATACACACACTCTCTGTAACACCCAGACACACACACATAAACTCTAACTCTCAGACACACACACACACTCTCTAACTCCCACACACACACTCTCTAACTCCCACACACACACTCTCTAACTCCCACACACACACTGTCTAACTCCCAGACACAGACACACACTCACTCTCTTATTCCCGGACACACACTCTCTAACTCCCAGACACACACAGACACTCTAACTCCCACACACACACTCTCTAACTGCCAGACACACACACACACACACACTCTAACTCCCAGACACATACTCTCTAACTGCCAGACACACACACACACATACTCAAACACACAAACACAAACACTCTCTAACTCCCAGACACACACACACAAACACTCTCTCTAACTCCCAGACACACACACACACACACTCTCTCTAACTCCCAGACACACACCCACTCTCTCTAACACCCAGACACACACACACACCCCCTAACTCTCAGACAAACAAACACACTCTCTAACTCCCAGACACACACACACACACAATATCTAACTCCCACACACACACACACAACACTCTCTAACTGCTGGACACACACACAAACACATGCTAACTCCCAGACACACACACAAACACTCTCTAACACCCAGACACCCAGACACACACACTCTCTAACTCTCAGACACACACGCACACTCTCTAACTCCTCGACACACATGCACACACACAACCTCTCTCTAACTCCCAGACACACACAAACACACACACTAACTCCCAGACATACACTCACACACACAAACACTCTCTAACTCCCAGACACACACATAAACATTCTCTAACTCCCAGACACACACACAAACACTCGCTAACTCCCAGACACACACACACACACTCTCTAAATACCAGACACACACACACACACACACACACTCTAACTCCCAGACACACACACACACACACACACACACACACACACACACACACACACACACACACACACACACACACACACACACACACACACACACACACACACACACACACACACACACACACACTCTCTAACTCCCAGACACACACACACACAATATCTAACTCCCACACACTCACACACAACACCCTCTAAATGCTGGACACACACACAAACACATGCTAACTCCCAGACACACACACAAATACTCTCTAACTCCCAGACACCCACACACACTCACTCTCTAACTCCCAGACACACACGCACACTCTCTAACTCCTTGACACTCATACACACCCACAACCTCTCTCTAACTCCCAGACACACACAAACACACACAAACACTCTCTAACACCCAGACACACACACACACACACTCTCTACCTCCCAGACACCCACTCTCTAACTCCCAGACACACACACACACATTCTCTCTAACTCCCAGACACACACACAAACACTTCCTAACTCCCAGACACACACACACACACTCTCTAAATACCAGACACACACACACACACACACACACATACACACACACACACACACACACACACACACACACTCTAACTCACAGATACACAAACACACTCTCTTACTCCCAGACACGCACACACACAATATCTAACTCCCACACACACACACAACACTCTCTAACTGCTGGACACACACACAAACACATGCTAACTCTTAGACACACACACAAACACTCTCTAACACCCAGACACCCACACACACACACTCTCTAACTCTCAGACACACACGCCCACTCTCTAACTACTTGACACACATGCACACACACAACCTCTCTCTAACTCCCAGACACACACAAACACACACACTAACTCCCAGACAAACACTCACACACACAAACACTCTCTAACTCCCAGACACACACATAAACATTCTCTAACTCCCAGACACACACACAAACACTCGCTAACTCCCAGACACACACACACACACACTCTCTAAATACCAGACGCACACACACACTCTAACTCCCAGATACACACACACACTCTCTAACTCCCAGACACACACACACACACACACACACACACACACACACACATACACACACAAACACTCTCTAACTCCCAGACACACACACACACAATATCTAACTCCCACACACACACACACAACACCCTCTAACTGCTGGACACACACACAAACACATGCTAACACCCACACACACACACAAATACTCTCTAACTCCCAGACACCCACACACACTCACTCTCTAACTCCCAGACACACACGCACACTCTCTAACTCCTTGACACTCATACACACACACAACCTCTCTCTAACTCCCAGACACACACAAACACACACAAACACTCTCTAACTCCCAGACACACACACACACACTCGCTACCTCCCAGACACCCACTCTCTAACTCCCAGACACACACACATACTCTCTAACTCCCAGACTCACACACAAACACTCGCTAACTCCCAGACACACACACACACACTCTCTAAATACCAGACACACACACACACACACACTCTAACTCCCAGACACACACACACACAAACACCCACACAAACACTCTCTATGTCCCAGTCACACACACACACAAACTCTCACTCCCAGACACACACACACACTCTCTCTAACTCCCACACACACACTCTCTAACTCCCACACAGACAAACACACACACTCTCTAACTCCCAAACACACACTCTCTAACACCCAGACACAGATACACACTCTAACTCCCACACACACACTCTCTAACTGCCAGACACACACAATCACTCTAAATCCCAGACACACACTCTCTAACTCCCAGACACACACACACACACAAACACACACACACACACAAACACTCTCTTACTCCCAGACACACACACAAACACTGTCTAACTCCCGACAGACACACACACACTTTCTCTAACTCCCAGACACATACACACACTCTCTGTAACACCCAGACACACACACATAAACTCTAACTCTCAGATACACACACACACTCTCTAACTCCCACACACACACCCTCTAACTCCCACACAGACAAACACACACACTCTCTAACTCCCAGACACACACTCTCTAACACCCAGACACACATACACACTCTAACTCCCACACACACACTCTCTAACTGCCAGACACACACACTCACTCTAAATCCCAGACACAAACTCTCTAACTCCCAGACACACACACACACACACACATGCACACTCTCTAACTCCCAGACACACACACACACACACACACACACACACACACACACACACACACACACACACACACACACACACACACACACACACACACACACACACACACACACACACACACACACACACACACAAACACTCTCTTACTCCCAGACACACACACAAACACTCTCTAACTCCCAGAAAGACACACACACACTTTCTCTAACTCCCTGACACATACACACACTCTCTGTAACACCCAGACACACACACATAAACTCTAACTCTCAGACACACACACACACTCTCTAACTCCCACACACACACTCTCTAACTCCCACACACACACTCTCTAACTCCCAGACACACACACACACTCACTCTCCTATTCCCGGACACACACTCTCTAACTCCCAGACACACACAGACACTCTAACTCCCACACACACACTCTCTAACTGCCAGACACACACACACACACACTCTAACTCCCAGACACATACTCTCTAACTGCCAGACACACACACACACACACACACTCACACACACAAACACAAACACTCTCTAACTCCCAGACACACACACACACACACTCTCTCTAACTCCCAGACACACACCCACTCTCTCTAACACCCAGACACACACACACACCCCCTAACTCTCAGACAAACAAACACTCTCTCTAACTCCCAGACACACACACACACAATATCTAACTCCCACACACACACACACAACACTCTCTAACTGCTGGACACACACACAAACACATTCTAACTCCCAGGCACACACACAAACACTCTCTAACACCCAGACACACACACTCTCTAACTCTCAGACACACACGCACACTCTCTAACTCCTCGACACACATGCACACACACAACCTCTCTCTAACTCCCAGACACACACAAACACACACACTAACTCCCAGACATACACTCACACACACAAACACTCTCTAACTCCCAGACACACACATAAACATTCTCTAACTCCCAGACACACACACAAACACTCGCTAACTCCCAGACACACACACACACACTCTCTAAATACCAGACACACACACACACACACACACACTCCAACTCCCAGATACACACACACACTCTCTAACTCCCAGACACACACACACACACACTCTCTAAATACCAGACGCACACACACACTCTAACTCCCAGATACACACACACACTCTCTAACTCCCAGACACACACACACACACACACACACACACACAGACATACACACACAAACACTCTCTAACTCCCAGACACACACACACACAATATCTAACTCCCACACACACACACACAACACCCTCTAACTGCTGGACACACACACAAACACATGCTAACACCCACACACACACACAAATACTCTCTAACTCCCAGACACCCACACACACTCACTCTCTAACTCCCAGACACACACGCACACTCTCTAACTCCTTGACACTCATACACACACACAACCTCTCTCTAACTCCCAGACACACACAAACACACACAAACACTCTCTAACTCCCAGACACACACACACACACTCGCTACCTCCCAGACACCCACTCTCTAACTCCCAGACACACACACATACTCTCTAACTCCCAGACTCACACACAAACACTCGCTAACTCCCAGACACACACACACACACTCTCTAAATACCAGACACACACACACACACACACTCTAACTCCCAGACACACACACACACAAACACCCACACAAACACTCTCTATGTCCCAGTCACACACACACACAAACTCTCACTCCCAGACACACACACACACTCTCTCTAACTCCCACACACACACTCTCTAACTCCCACACAGACAAACACACACACTCTCTAACTCCCAGACACCCACACACACTCACTCTCTAACACCCAGACACACATACACACTCTAACTCCCACACACACACTCTCTAACTGCCAGATACACACAATCACTCTAAATCCCAGACACACACTCTCTAACTCCCAGACACACACACACACACAAACACACACACACACACAAACACTCTCTTACTCCCAGACACACACACAAACACTGTCTAACTCCCGACAGACACACACACACTTTCTCTAACTCCCAGACACATACACACACTCTCTGTAACACCCAGACACACACACATAAACTCTAACTCTCAGATACACACACACACTCTCTAACTCCCACACACACACTCTCTAACTCCCACACAGACAAACACACACACTCTCTAACTCCCAGACACACACTCTCTAACACCCAGACACACATACACACTCTAACTCCCACACACACACTCTCTAACTGCCAGACACACACACTCACTCTAAATCCCAGACACACACTCTCTAACTCCCAGACACACACACACACACACACACACACACACACACACACACACACACACACACACACACACACACACACACACACACACACACACACACACACACACACACACACACACACACAAACACTCTCTTACTCCCAGACACACACACAAACACTGTCTAACTCCCGACAGAAACACACACACTTTCTCTAACTCCCAGACACATACACACACTCACTGTAACACCCAGACACACACACATAAACTCTAACTCTCAGACACACACACACACTCTCTAACTCCCAGACACACACACACACTCACTCTCCTATTCCCGGACACACACTCTCTAACTCCCAGACACACACAGACACTCTAACTCCCACACACACACTCTCTAACTGCCAGACACACACACACACTCTAACTCCCAGACACATACTCTCTAACTGCCAGACACACACACACACACACACACTCACACACACAAACACAAACACTCTCTAACTCCCAGACACACACACACAGACACTCTAACTCCCACACACACACTCTCTAACTGCCAGACACACACAGACACTCTAACTCCCACACACACACTCTCTAACTGCCAGACACACACACACACTCTAACTCCCAGACACATACTCTCTAACTGCCAGACACACACACACACACACACACACACACACACAAACACTCTCTCTAACTCCCAGACACACACACACACACACTCTCTCTAACTCCCAGACACACACCCACTCTCTCTAACACCCAGACACACACACACACCCCCTAACTCTCAGACAAACAAACACTCTCTCTAACTCCCAGACACACACACACACAATATCTAACTCCCACACACACACACACAACACTCTCTAACTGCTGGACACACACACAAACACATTCTAACTCCCAGACACACACACAAACACTCTGTAACACCCAGACACACACACTCTCTAACTCTCAGACACACACGCACACTCTCTAACTCCTCGACACACATGCACACACACAACCTCTCTCTAACTCCCAGACACACACAAACACACACACTAACTCCCAGACATACACTCACACACACAAACACTCTCTAACTCCCAGACACACACATAAACATTCTCTAACTCCCAGACACACACACAAACACTCGCTAACTCCCAGACACACACACACACACTCTCTAAATACCAGACACACACACACACACACACACACTCCAACTCCCAGATACACACACACACTCTCTAACTCCCAGACACACACACACACACACACACACACACACACACAAACACACATACACACACAAACACTCTCTAACTCCCAGACACACACACACACAATATCTAACTCCCACACACACACACACAACACCCTCTAAATGCTGGACACACACACAAACACATGCTAACTCCCAGACACACACACAAATACTCTCTAACTCCCAGACACCCACACACACTCACTCTCTAACTCCCAGACACACACGCACACTCTCAAACTCCTTGACACTCATATACACACAGAACCTCTCTCTAACTCCCAGACACACACAAACACACACAAACACTCTCTAACTCCCAGACACACACACACACACTCTCTACCTCCCAGACACCCACTCTCTAACTCCCAGACACACACACAAACACTCGCTAACTCCCAGACACACACACACACACTCTCTAAATACCAGACAAACACACACACACACACACACACACACTCTAACTCACAGATACACAAACACACTCTCTTACTCCCAGACACACACACACACAAACACTCTCTCAGTCTCAGTCACACACACACACAAACTCTAACTCCCAGACACACACACACACTCTCTCTAACTCCCACACACACACTCTCTAACTCCCACACAGACAAACACACACACTCTCTAACTCCCAGACTCACACTCTCTAACACCCAGAAACACATACACACTCTAACTCCCACACACACACTCTCTAACTGCCAGACACACACACTCACTCTAAATCCCAGACACACAATCTCTACCTCCCAGACACACACACACACACACACACACACACACACACACACACACACACACACACACACACACACACACACACACACACACACACACACACACACACACACACACACACACACACACACACAAACACTCTCTTACTCCCAGACACACACACAAACATTGTCTAACTCCCAGACAGACACACACACACTCTCTCTAACTCCCAGAAACATACACACACTCTCTGTAACACCCAGACACACAGACATAAACTCTAACTCTCAGACACACACACACACTCTCTAACTCCCACACACACACTCTCTAACTCCCACACACCCACTCTCTAACTCCCACACACACACTGTCTAACTGCCAGACACACACACACACTCACTCTCTTATTCCCGGATACACACTCTCTAACTCCCAGACACACACAGACACTCTAACTCCCACACACACACTCTCTAACTGCCAGACACACACACACACACACACACACACACACACTCTAACTCCCAGACACATACTCTCTAACTGCCAGACACACACACACACACACACTCACACACACAAACACAAACACTCTCTAATTCCCAGACACACACACAAACAGTCTCTCTAACTCCCAGACACACACACACACACTCTCTCTAACTCCCAGACACACACACACAAACACTGTCTCTCACTCCCAGACACACACAGACACACTCTCTCTAACACCCAGACACACACACACACCCTCTAACTCCCAGACACACACACACTCTCTCTAACTCTCACACACACACACAAACACTCTCTAACTCCCAGACCCACACAGAAACTCTGTCTAACTCCCAGACACACACACACATGCTCTCTAATTCCCAGACACACACACACACACACACACACATTCTCTAACTCGTAGACACACACACAAACACTCTCTAACTCCCAGACACACACACACACACACTCTCTAACTCCCAGACACACACGCAAACACTCTCTAACTCCCACACACACACACAAACACTCTCTAACTCCCACACACACACATACACACATTCTCTAACTCGTAGACACACACACAAACACTCTCTAACTCCCAGACACACACACACACACACACACTCTCTAACTCCCAGACACACACACAAACACTCTCTAACTCCCACACACACACACAAACACTCTCTAACTCCCACACACACATACAAACAGTCTCTAACTCCCAGACATACACACAAACAGTCTCTAACTCCCAGACACACACACAAACTCTCTAACTCCCAGACACACACACACACAAACTCCCACACACACACACACAACACTCTCCAACTCCTGGACACCCACAAACACTCTCTAACTGCCAGATACACACACACACATACACTCTCTAACTCTCAGACACACATACAAACACACACAAACACTCTCTAACACCCAGAGACACACACAAACACTCTCTTACTCCCAGACACACACATACACATACAAACACTCTCTAACTCCCAGACACACTCACAAACACTCTCTAAGTCCCAGACACACACACACACACACACACTCTCTAAATACTAGACACACACACACACACACTCTAACTCCCAGATACACACACACACTCTCTGTAACACCCAGACACACACACATAAACTCTAACTCTCAGACACACACACACACTCTCTAACTCCCACACACACACTCTCTAACTCCCACACACACACTCTCTAACTCCCACACACACACTGTCTAACTCCCAGACACACACACACACTCACTCTCTTATTCCCGGACACACACTATCTAACTCCAAGACACACACAAACACTCTAACTCCCACACACACACTCTCTAACTGCCAGACACACACACACACACACTCTAACTCCCAGACACACACTCTCTAACTGTCAGACACACACACACACACACACACTCACACACACAAACACAAACACTCTCTAACTCCCAGACACACACATACAAACACTCTCTCTAACTCCCAGACACACACAAACACACTCTCTCTAACTCCCAGACACACACCCACTCTCTCTAACACCCAGACACACACACACACCCTCTAACTCTCAGACAAACAAACACACTCTCTAACTCCCAGACACACACACACACAATATCTAACTCTCACACACACACACACACACAACACTCTCTAACTGCTGGACACACACACAAACACATGCTAACTCCCAGACACATACACAAACACTCTGTAACACCCAGACACCCACACACACACACTCTCTAACTCTCAGACACACACGCACACTCTCTAACTCCTCAACACACATGCACACACACAACCTCTCTCTAACTCCCAGACACACACAAACACACACACTAACTCCCAGACATACACTCACACACACAAACACTCTCTAACTCCCAGACACACACATAAACATTCTCTAACTCCCAGACACACACACACACACTCTCTAAATACCAGACACACACACACACACACACACTCTAACTCCCAGATACACACACACACTCACTAACTCCCAGACACACACACACACACACACACACACACACACACAAGCACTCTCTAACTCCCAGACACACACACACACAATATCTAACTCCCACACACACACAAACACCCTCTAAATGCTGGACACACACAAACACATGCTAACTCCCAGACACACACACAAATACTCTCTAACTCCCAGACACCCACACACACTCACTCTCTAACTCCCAGACACACACGCACACTCTCCAACTCCTTGACACTCATACACACACACAACCTCTCTCTAACTCCCAGACACACACAAACACACACAAACACTCTCTAACTCCCAGACACACACACACACACTCTCTACCTCCCAGACACCCAATCTCTAACTCCCAGACATACACACACACATACCCTCTAACTCCCAGACACACACACAAACACTCGCTAACTCCCAGACACACACACACACACTCTCTAAATACCAGACACACACACACACACACTCTAACTCCCAGATACACAAACACACTCTCTTACTCCCAGACACACACACACACACGAACACTCTCTAAGTCCCAGTCACACACACACACAAACTCTAACTCCCAGACACACACACACACTCTCTCTAACTCCCACACACACACTCTCTAACTCCCACACAGACAAACACACACACTCTCTAACTCCCAGACACACACTCTCTAACACCCAGACACACATACACACTCTAACTCCCACACACACACTCTCTAACTGCCAGACACACACACTCACTCTAAATCCCAGACACAAACTCTCTAACTCCCAGACACACACACACACACAAACACACACACACACACACACACACACACACACACACACACACACACACACACACACACACACACAAACACTCTCTTACTCCCAGACACACACACACACACACACACACACACACACACACACACACACACACACACACACACACACACACACACACACACACAAACACTCTCTAACTCCCAGACAGACACACACACACTCTCTCTAACTCCCAGAAACATACACACACTCTCTGTAACACCCAGACACACACACATAAACTCTAACTCTCAGACACACACATACACTCTCTAACTCCCACACACACACTCTCTAACTCCCACACACACACTCTCTAACTCCCACACACACACTGTCTAACTCCCAGACACACACACACACTCACTCTCTTATTCCCGGATACACACTCTCTAACTCCCAGACACACACAGAGACTCTAACTCCCACACACACACTCTCTAACTGCCAGACACACACACACACACACACACACACACACACACACACACACACACACACACACACACACACACACACACACACACACACACACACACACACACACACACACACACTCTAACTCCCAGACACATACTCTCTAACTGCCAGACACACACACACACTCACTCACACACACAAACACAAACACTCCCTAACTCCCAGACACACACACACAGTCTCTCTAACTCCCAGACACACACATACACACTCTCTCTAACTCGCAGACACACACACACAAACACTGTCTCTCACTCCCAGACATACACAGACACACTCTCTCTAACACCCAGACACACACACACACCCTCTAACTCCCAGACACACACACACTCTCTCTAACTCCCACACACACACACACACAAACACTCTCTAACTCCCAGACCCACACAGAAACTCTGTCTAACTCCCAGACACACACACACATGCTCTCTAATTCCGAGACACACACACACACACACATTCTCTAACTCGTAGACACACACACAAACACTCTCTAACTCCCAGACACACACACACACACACACTCTCTAACTCCCACACACACACACAAACACTCTCTCACTCCCACACACACACACAAACACTCTCTAACTCCCACACACACACACACACACATTCTCTAACTCGTAGACACACACACAAACACTCTCTAACTCCCAGACACACACACACACACACACTCTCTAACTCCCAGACACACACACAAACACTCTCTAACTCCCACACACACACACAAACACTCTCTAACTCCCACACACACACAGAAACAGTCTCTAACTCCCAGACATACACACAAACTGTCTCTAACTCCCAGACACACACACACACTCTCTAACTCCCAGACACAGACACACACAAACTAACTCCCACACACACACACACACAACACTCTCCAACTCCCGGACACCCACAAACACCCTCTAACTCCCAGATACACACACACACATACACTCTCTAACTCTCAGACACTCATACAAACACACACAAACGCTCTCTAACACCCAGAGACACACACAAACACTCTCTAACTCCCAGACACACACATACACATACAAACACGCTCTAACTCCCAGACACACACATACACATACCAACACTCTCTAACTCCCAGACACACTCACAAACACTCTCTAAGTCCCAGACACACACACACACACACACACACTCTAACTCCCAGATACACACACACATCTCTAACTCCCAGACACACACACACACAATATCTAACTCCCACACACACAGACACAACACCCTCTAACTGCTGGACACACACACAAACACATGCTAACTCCCAGACACACACACAAATACTCTCTAACTCCCAGACACCCACACACACACACTCTCTAACTCCCAGACACACACGCACACTCTCTAACTCCCAGACACACACACACACAATATCTAACTCCCACACACACACACACAACACCCTCTAAATGCTGGACACACACACAAACACATGCTAACTCCCAGACACCCACACACACTCACTCTCTAACTCCCAGACACACACGCACACTCTCTAACTCCTTGGCACTCATATACACACACAACCTCTCTCTAACTCCCAGACACACACAAACACACACAAACACTCTCTAACTCCCAGACACACACACACACACAATATCTAACTCCCACACACACACACACAACACCCTCTAAATGCTGGACACACACACAAACACATGCTAACTCCCAGACACACACACAAATACTCTCTAACTCCCAGACACCCACACACACACACTCTCTAACTCTCAGACACACACGCCCACTCTCTAACTATTTGACACACATGCACACACACAACCTCTCTCTAACTCCCAGACACACACAAACACACACACTAACTCCCAGACAAACACTCACACACACAAACACTCTCTAACTCCCAGACACACACATAAACATTCTCTAACTCCCAGACACACACACAAACACTCGCTAACTCCCAGACACACACACACACACACTCTCTAAATACCAGACGCACACACACACTCTAACTCCCAGATACACACACACACTCTCTAACTCCCAGACACACACACACACACACACACACACACACACACACACACACACACACACACACACACAAACACTCTCTAACTCCTAGACACACACACACACAATATCTAACTCCCACACACACACACACAACACCCTCTAAATGCTGGACACACACACAAACACATGCTAACTCCCAGACACACACACAAATACTCTCTAACTCCCAGACACCCACACACACTCACTCTCTAACTCCCAGACACACACGCACACTCTCTAACTCCTTGACACTCATACACACACACAACCTCTCTCTAACTCCCAGACACACACAAACACACACAAACACTCTCTAACACCCAGACACACACACACACACTCTCTACCTCCCAGACACCCACTCTCTAACTCCCAGACACACACACACAAATCCTCTCTAACTCCCAGACTCACACACAAACACTCCCTAACTCCCAGACACACACACACACACTCTCTAAATACCAGACACACACACACACACACACACACACACACACACACTCTAACTCACAGATACACAAACACACTCTCTTACTCCCAGACACGCACACACACAATATCTAACTCCCACACACACACACAACACTCTCTAACTGCTGGACACACACACAAACACATGCTAACTCCCAGACACACACAGAAACACTCTCTAACACCCAGACACCCACACACACACACTCTCTAACTCTCAGACACACACGCCCACTCTCTAACTACTTGACACACATGCACACACACAACCTCTCTCTAACTCCCAGACACACACAAACACACACAAACACTCTCTAACTCCCAGACACACACACACACATTCGCTACCTCCCAGACAACCACTCTCTAACTCCCAGACACACACACATACTCTCTAATTCCCAGACTCACACACAAACACTCGCTAACTCCCAGACACACACACACACACTCTCTAAATACCAGACACACACACACACACACACTCTAACTCCCAGATACACAAACACACTCTCTAACTCCCAGACACACACACACAAACACCCACACAAACACTCTCTATGACCCAGTCACACACACACACAAACTCTCACTCCCAGACACACACACACACTCTCTCTAACTCCCACACACACACTCTCTAACTCCCACACAGACAAACACACACACTCTCTAACTCCCAGACACACACTCTCTAACACCCAGGCACACATACACACTCTAACTCCCACACACACACTCTCTAACTGCCAGACACACACACTCACTCTAAATCCCAGACACACACTCTCTAACTCCGAGACACACACACACACACACACACACACACACACAAACACTCTCTTACTCCCAGACACACACACAAACACTGTCTAACTCCCGACAGACACACACACACTTTCTCTAACTCCCAGACACATACACACACTCTCTGTAACACCCAGACACACACACATAAACTCTAACTCTCAGACACACACACACACTCTCTAACTCCCACACACACACTCTCTAACTCCCACACACACACTCTCTAACTCCCACACACACACTGTCTAACTCCCAGACACAGACACACACTCACTCTCTTATTCCCGGACACACACTCTCTAACTCCCAGACACACACAGACACTCTAACTCCCACACACACACTCTCTAACTGCCAGACACACACACACACACACACACTCTAACTCCCAGACACATACTCTCTAACTGCCAGACACACACACACACATACTCAAACACACAAACACAAACACTCTCTAACTCCCAGACACACACACACAAACACTCTCTCTAACTCCCAGACACACACACACACACACTCTCTCTAACTCCCAGACACACACCCACTCTCTCTAACACCCAGACACACACACACACCCCCTAACTCTCAGACAAACAAACACACTCTCTAACTCCCAGACACACACACACACACAATATCTAACTCCCACACACACACACACAACACTCTCTAACTGCTGGACACACACACAAACACATGCTAACTCCCAGACACACACACAAACACTCTCTAACACCCAGACACCCAGACACACACACTCTCTAACTCTCAGACACACACGCACACTCTCTAACTCCTCGACACACATGCACACACACAACCTCTCTCTAACTCCCAGACACACACAAACACACACACTAACTCCCAGACATACACTCACACACACAAACACTCTCTAACTCCCAGACACACACATAAACATTCTCTAACTCCCAGACACACACACAAACACTCGCTAACTCCCAGACACACACACACACACTCTCTAAATACCAGACACACACACACACACACACACACTCTAACTCCCAGACACACACACACACACACACACACACACACACACACACACACACACACACACACACACACACACACACACACACACACACACACACACACACACACACACACAAACACTCTCTAACTCCCAGACACACACACACACAATATCTAACTCCCACACACTCACACACAACACCCTCTAAATGCTGGACACACACACAAACACATGCTAACTCCCAGACACACACACAAATACTCTCTAACTCCCAGACACCCACACACACTCACTCTCTAACTCCCAGACACACACGCACACTCTCTAACTCCTTGACACTCATACACACCCACAACCTCTCTCTAACTCCCAGACACACACAAACACACACAAACACTCTCTAACACCCAGACACACACACACACACACTCTCTACCTCCCAGACACCCACTCTCTAACTCCCAGACACACACACACACATTCTCTCTAACTCCCAGACACACATACAAACACTCCCTAACTCCCAGACACACACACACACACTCTCTAAATACCAGACACACACACACACACACACACACATACACACACACACACACACACACACACACACACACTCTAACTCACAGATACACAAACACACTCTCTTACTCCCAGACACGCACACACACAATATCTAACTCCCACACACACACACAACACTCTCTAACTGCTGGACACACACACAAACACATGCTAACTCTTAGACACACACACAAACACTCTCTAACACCCAGACACCCACACACACACACTCTCTAACTCTCAGACACACACGCCCACTCTCTAACTACTTGACACACATGCACACACACAACCTCTCTCTAACTCCCAGACACACACAAACACACACACTAACTCCCAGACAAACACTCACACACACAAACACTCTCTAACTCCCAGACACACACATAAACATTCTCTAACTCCCAGACACACACACAAACACTCGCTAACTCCCAGACACACACACACACACACTCTCTAAATACCAGACGCACACACACACTCTAACTCCCAGATACACACACACACTCTCTAACTCCCAGACACACACACACACACACACACACACACACACACATACACACACAAACACTCTCTAACTCCCAGACACACACACACACAATATCTAACTCCCACACACACACACACAACACCCTCTAACTGCTGGACACACACACAAACACATGCTAACACCCACACACACACACAAATACTCTCTAACTCCCAGACACCCACACACACTCACTCTCTAACTCCCAGACACACACGCACACTCTCTAACTCCTTGACACTCATACACACACACAACCTCTCTCTAACTCCCAGACACACACAAACACACACAAACACTCTCTAACTCCCAGACACACACACACACACTCGCTACCTCCCAGACACCCACTCTCTAACTCCCAGACACACACACATACTCTCTAACTCCCAGACTCACACACAAACACTCGCTAACTCCCAGACACACACACACACACTCTCTAAATACCAGACACACACACACACACACACTCTAACTCCCAGACACACACACACACAAACACCCACACAAACACTCTCTATGTCCCAGTCACACACACACACAAACTCTCACTCCCAGACACACACACACACTCTCTCTAACTCCCACACACACACTCTCTAACTCCCACACAGACAAACACACACACTCTCTAACTCCCAAACACACACTCTCTAACACCCAGACACACATACACACTCTAACTCCCACACACACACTCTCTAACTGCCAGACACACACAATCACTCTAAATCCCAGACACACACTCTCTAACTCCCAGACACACACACACACACACACACACACACACACACACACAAACACTCTCTTACTCCCAGACACACACACAAACACTGTCTAACTCCCGACAGACACACACACACTTTCTCTAACTCCCAGACACATACACACACTCTCTGTAACACCCAGACACACGCACATAAACTCTAACTCTCAGATACACACACACACTCTCTAACTCCCACACACACACTCTCTAACTCCCACACAGACAAACACACACACTCTCTAACTCCCAGACACACACTCTCTAACACCCAGACACACATACACACTCTAACTCCCACACACACACTCTCTAACTGCCAGACACACACACTCACTCTAAATCCCAGACACAAACTCTCTAACTCCCAGACACACACACACACACACACACACACACACACACACACACACACACACACACACACACACACACACACACACACACACACACACACACACACACACACACACACACACACACACTCTCTTACTCCCAGACACACACACAAACACTGTCTAACTCCCGACAGAAACACACACACTTTCTCTAACTCCCTGACACATACACACACTCTCTGTAACACCCAGACACACACACATAAACTCTAACTCTCAGACACACACACACACTCTCTAACTCCCACACACACACTCTCTAACTCCCACACACACACTCTCTAACTCCCAGACACACACACACACTCACTCTCCTATTCCCGGACACACACTCTCTAACTCCCAGACACACACAGACACTCTAACTCCCACACACACACTCTCTAACTGCCAGACACACACACACACACACTCTAACTCCCAGACACATACTCTCTAACTGCCAGACACACACACACACACACACACTCACACACACAAACACAAACACTCTCTAACTCCCAGACACACACACACAAACACTCTCTCTAACTCCCAGACACACACACACACACACTCTCTCTAACTCCCAGACACACACCCACTCTCTCTAACACCCAGACACACACACACACCCCCTAACTCTCAGACAAACAAACACTCTCTCTAACTCCCAGACACACACACACACAATATCTAACTCCCACACACACACACACAAACACATTCTAACTCCCAGACACACACACAAACACTCTCTAACACCCAGACACACACACTCTCTAACTCTCAGACACACACGCACACTCTCTAACTCCTCGACACACATGCACACACACAACGTCTCTCTAACTCCCAGACACACACAAACACACACACTAACTCCCAGACATACACTCACACACACAAACACTCTCTAACTCCCAGACACACACATAAACATTCTCTAACTCCCAGACACACACACAAACACTCGCTAACTCCCAGACACACACACACACACTCTCTAAATACCAGACACACACACACACACACACACACTCCAAATCCCAGATACACACACACACTCCCTAACTCCCAGACACACACACACACACACACACACACACACACACACACACACACACACACACACACAAACACACATACACACACAAACACTCTCTAACTCCCAGACACACACACACACAATATCTAACTCCCACACACACACACACAACACCCTCTAAATGCTGGACACACACACAAACACATGCTAACTCCCAGACACACACACAAATACTCTCTAACTCCCAGAAACCCACACACACTCACTCTCTAACTCCCAGACACACACGCACACTCTCAAACTCCTTGACACTTATATACACACAGAACCTCTCTCTAACTCCCAGACACACACAAACACACACAAACACTCTCTAACTCCCAGACACACACACAAACACTCGCTAACTCCCAGACACACACACACACTCTCTAAATACCAGACAAACACACACACACACACACACACACACACACTCTAACTCACAGATACACAAACACACTCTCTTACTCCCAGACACACACACACACAAACACTCTCTAAGTCTCAGTCACACACACACACAAACTCTAACTCCCAGACACACACACACACTCTCTCTAACTCCCACACACACAATCTCTAACTCCCACACAGACAAACACACACACTCTCTAACTCCCAGACTCACACTCTCTAACACCCAGAAACACATACACACTCTAACTCCCACACACACACTCTCTAACTGCCAGACACACACACTCACTCTAAATCCCAGACACACAATCTCTACCTCCCAGACACACACACACACACACACACACACACACACACACACACACACACACACACACACACACACACACACACACACACACACACACACACACACACACACACACACACACACACACACACACACACACACACACAAACACTCTCTTACTCCCAGACACACACACAAACATTGTCTAACTCCCAGACAGACACACACACACTCTCTCTAACTCCCAGAAACATACACACACTCTCTGTAACACCCAGACACACAGACATAAACTCTAACTCTCAGACACACACACACACTCTCTAACTCCCACACACACACTCTCTAACTCCCACACACCCACTCTCTAACTCCCACACACACACTGTCTAACTGCCAGACACACACACACACTCACTCTCTTATTCCCGGATACACACTCTCTAACTCCCAGACACACACAGACACTCTAACTCCCACACACACACTCTCTAACTGCCAGACACACACACACACACACACACACACACACACACACTCTAACTCCCAGACACATACTCTCTAACTGCCAGACACACACACACACACACACTCACACACACAAACACAAACACTCTCTAACTCCCAGACACACACACAAACAGTCTCTCTAACTCCCAGACACACACACACACACTCTCTCTAACTCCCAGACACACACACACAAACACTGTCTCTCACTCCCAGACACACACAGACACACTCTCTCTAACACCCAGACACACACACACACACCCTCTAACTCCCAGACACACACACACTCTCTCTAACTCTCACACACACACACAAACACTCTCTAACTCCCAGACCCACACAGAAACTCTGTCTAACTCCCAGACACACACACACATGCTCTCTAATTCCCAGACACACACACACACACACACACACACATTCTCTAACTCGTAGACACACACACAAACACTCTCTAACTCCCAGACACACACACACACACACTCTCTAACTCCCAGACACACACGCAAACACTCTCTAACTCCCACACACACACACAAACACTCTCTAACTCCCACACACACACATACACACATTCTCTAACTCGTAGACACACACACAAACACTCTCTAACTCCCAGACACACACACACACACACACACTCTCTAACTCCCAGACACACACACAAACACTCTCTAACTCCCACACACACACACAAACACTCTCTAACTCCCACACACACATACAAACAGTCTCTAACTCCCAGACATACACACAAACAGTCTCTAACTCCCAGACACACACACAAACTCTCTAACTCCCAGACACACACACACACAAACTCCCACACACACACACACAACACTCTCCAACTCCTGGACACCCACAAACACTCTCTAACTGCCAGATACACACACACACATACACTCTCTAACTCTCAGACACACATACAAACACACACAAACACTCTCTAACACCCAGAGACACACACAAACACTCTCTTACTCCCAGACACACACATACACATACAAACACTCTCTAACTCCCAGACACACTCACAAACACTCTCTAAGTCCCAGACACACACACACACACACACTCTCTAAATACTAGACACACACACACACACACTCTAACTCCCAGATACACACACACACTCTATAACTCCCAGACACACACACACACACACACACACACATACACACACAAACACTCTCTAACTCCCAGACACACACACACACAATATCTAACTCCCACACACACAGACAGAACACCCTCTAACTGCTGGACACACACACAAACACATGCTAACTCCCAGACACACACACAAATACTCTCTAACTCCCAGACACCCACACACACACACTCTCTAACTCCCAGACACACACGCACACTCTCTAACTCCTTGACACTCATACACACACACAACCTCTCTCTAACTCCCAGACACACACAAACACACACAAACACTCTCTAACTCCCAGACACACACACACACACTCTCTACCTCCCAGACACCCACTCTCTAACTCCCAGACACACACACACACATACTCTCTAACTCCCGGACACACACACAAACACTCGCTAACTCCCAGACACACACACACACACACACACTCTCTTAATACCAGACACACACACACTTTCTCTAACTCCCAGACACATACACACACTCTCTGTAACACCCAGACACACACACATAAACTCTAACTCTCAGACACACACACACACTCTCTAACTCCCACACACACACTCTCTAACTCCCACACACACACTCTCTAACTCCCACACACACACTGTCTAACTCCCAGACACACACACACACTCACTCTCTTATTCCCGGACACACACTCTCTAACTCCCAGACACACACAAACACTCTAACTCCCACACACACACTCTCTAACTGCCAGACACACACACACACACACTCTAACTCCCAGACACACACTCTCTAACTGTCAGACACACACACACACACACACACACCCACACACACAAACACAAACACTCTCTAACTCCCAGACACACACAAACACACTCTCTCTAACTCCCAGACACACACCCACTCTCTCTAACACCCAGACACACACACACACCCTCTAACTCTCAGACAAACAAACACACTCTCTAACTCCCAGACACACACACACACAATATCTAACTCTCACACACACACACACACACAACACTCTCTAACTGCTGGACACACACACAAACACATGCTAACTCCCAGACACATACACAAACACTCTGTAACACCCAGACACCCACACACACACACTCTCTAACTCTCAGACACACACGCACACTCTCTAACTCCTCAACACACATGCACACACACAACCTCTCTCTAACTCCCAGACACACACAAACACACACACTAACTCCCAGACATACACTCACACACACAAACACTCTCTAACTCCCAGACACACACATAAACATTCTCTAACTCCCAGACACACACACACACACTCTCTAACTCCCAGACACACACACACTCTCTCTAACTCCCACACACACACACACAAACACTCTCTAACTCCCAGACCCACACAGAAACTCTGTCTAACTCCCAGACACACACACACATGCTCTCTAATTCCGAGACACACACACACACACACACATTCTCTAACTCGTAGACACACACACAAACACTCTCTAACTCCCAGACACACACACACACACACACACACACTCTCTAACTCCCACACACACACACAAACACTCTCTCACTCCCACACACACACACAAACACTCTCTAACTCCCACACACACACACACACACATTCTCTAACTCGTAGACACACACACAAACACTCTCTAACTCCCAGACACACACACACACACACACTCTCTAACTCCCAGACACACACACAAACACTCTCTAACTCCCACACACACACACAAACACTCTCTAACTCCCACACACACACAGAAACAGTCTCTAACTCCCAGACATACACACAAACTGTCTCTAACTCCCAGACACACACACACACTCTCTAACTCCCAGACACACACACACACAAACTAACTCCCACACACACACACACACAACACTCTCCAACTCCCGGACACCCACAAACACCCTCTAACTCCCAGATACACACACACACATACACTCTCTAACTCTCAGACACACATACAAACACACACAAACGCTCTCTAACACCCAGAGACACACACAAACACTCTGTAACTCCCAGACACACACATACACATACAAACACGCTCTAACTTCCAGACACACACATACACATACCAACACTCTCTAACTCCCAGACACACTCACAAACACTCTCTAAGTCCCAGACACACACACACACACACACACACTCTAACTCCCAGATACACACACACACTCTCTAACTCCCAGACACACACACACACAATATCTAACTCCCACACACACAGACACAACACCCTCTAACTGCTGGACACACACACAAACACATGCTAACTCCCAGACACACACACAAATACTCTCTAACTCCCAGACACCCACACACACACACTCTCTAACTCCCAGACACACACGCACACTCTCTACCTCACAGACACCCACTCTCTAACTCCCAGACACACACACACACGTACTCTCAAACTCCCAGACACACACACAAACACTCGCTAACTCTCAGACACACACACACACAAACTCTCTAAATACCAGACACACACACACACACACACTCTAACTCCCAGATACACAAACACACTCTCTAACTCCCAGACACACACACACACAAACACCCACACAAATACTCTCTAAGTCCCAGTCACACACACACACAAACTCTAACTCCCAGACACACACACACACTCTCTAACTCCCACACACACACTCTCTAACTTCCACAGAGACAAACACACACAAACTCTCTAACTCCCAGACACACACTCTCTAACGCCCAGACACACATACACACTCTACCTCCCACACACACACTCTCTAACTGCCAGACACACACACTCACTCTAAATCCCAGACACACACTCTCTAACTCTCACACACACATACACACTCTAACTCCCACACACACACTCTCTAACTGCCAGACACACACACTCACTGTAAATCCCAGACACACACTCTCTAACTCCCAGACACACACACACACACACACACACACACACACACACACACACACACACACACACACACACACACACACACACACACACACACACACACACACACACACACACACACACACACACACACACACACACACACTCTCTTACTCCCAGACACACACACAAACACTGTCTAACTCCCAGACAGACACACACACACTCTCTCTAACTCCCAGACACATACACACACTCTCTGTAACACCCACACATAAACTCTAACTCTCAGACACACACACACACTCTCTAACTCCCACACAAACACTCTCTAACTCTCACACACACACTCTCTAACTCCCACACACACACTGTCTAACTCCCAGACACACAAACACACTCACTCTCTTATTCCCGGATACACACTCTCTACCTCCCAGACACACACAGACACTCTAACTCCCACACACACACTCTCTAACTGCTAGACACACACACACACACACACACACACTCTAACTCCCAGACACATACTCTCTAACTCACAGACACACACACACACACACACACACACACACTCACACACACAAACACACTCTCTAACTCCCAGACACACACACACAAACACTCTCTCTAACTCCCAGACACACACACACACTCTCTCTCTCACTCCCAGACACACACCCACTCTCTCTAACACCCAGACACACACACACACCCTCTAACTCTCAGACAACAAGCACACTCTCTAACTCCCACACACACACACACACACTCTCTAACTGCCAGACACACACACACATGCTCAGAACTCTCAGACACACACACAGACACACATTCTCTAACTCCTAGACACACACGCAAACACTCTCTTACTCCCAGACACACACACACAAACACTGTCTCTCACTCCCAGACACACACAGACACACTCTCTCTAACTCCCAGACACACACACACACTCTCTCTAACACCCAGACACACACACACACCGTCTAACTTCCAGACACACACACTCTCTCTCTTACTCCCACACACACACACAAACACTCTCTAACTCCCAGACCCACACAGAAACTCTGTCTAACTCCCAGACACACACACACATGCTCTCTAATTCCCAGACACACGCACACACACACACATTCTCTAACTCGTAGACACACACACAAACACTCTCTAACTCCCAGACACACGCACACACACTCTCTAACTCCCAGACACACACACACACACTCTCTCTAACTCCCAGACACACACTCAAACACTCTCTAACTCTCACACACACACACAAACACTCTCTAACTCCCAGACACACACACAAACTCTCTAACTCCCACACACACACACAAACAGTCTCTAACTCCCAGACATACACACAAACAGTCTCTAACTCCCAGACAAACACACACACTCTCTAACTCGCAGACACACACACACACACAAACTAACTCCCACACACACACACATAACACTCTCCAACTCCCGGACACACCCACAAACACTCTCTAACTGCCAGATACACACACACACACATACACTCTCTAACTCTCAGACACACATACAAACACACACAAACACTCTCTAACACCCAGAGACACACACAAACACTCTCTAACTCCCAGACACACACATACACATACAAACACGCTCTAACTCCCAGACACACACATACACATACAAACACTCTCTAACTCCCAGACACACTCACAAACACTCTCTAACTCCCAGACACACACAGTCACACACTCTAACTCCAAGACACTCACACACACACTCACGCTCTTACTCCCACACACACACACACAAACACTCTCTAACTCGAAGACACACACACAGACACTCTGTAACTCCCAGGCACACACATACACACGCTTTCTAACTCCCAGACACACACACACACACAATACTCTCACTTTAAATCACAAACAAACACACACCCACTCTCTAATTCCCAGACACACACACACACATGCACACACACTCTCTAATTCCCAGGCACAGACACAAACACACTCTAACTCCCACACACGCACACACACACACACACACACACACACACACACAAATACTCTCTAACTCCCAGACATACACACAAACACGTTCTTACTCCCAGACACACACACACACTCTCTCTAACTCCTTGACACACACAAACACACACACAACCTCTGTCTAACTCCCAGACACACACAAACACACACTCGAACCACCAGATACACACTCACACACACAAACACTCTCTAACTTCCAGACACACACACACACACACTCTTAAACCCACACACACACTCTTTAACTCCCAAACATACACACACACACTTTCTAACTCCCAGTCACACACTCTCTAACTCCCTGACTCACACACACTCTGTAACTCCCAGACACACACACAGACACACTCTCTAACTCCCAGATACACACTCTCTCTCTAACTCCCAGACACACACACACACTCTCTCTAACTCCCTGACTCACACACACTCTCTAACTCCCAGACACACACACAGACACACTCTCTAACTCCCAGATACACACACACTCTGTAACTCCCAGACACAAACACACACACTCTCATATCCCAGGCACACACACACACGGTCTAACTCCCAGACACACACACACACACACACACACTCTAACACCCAGAAACACTCACACACACACACACACACACACACACACACACTCTAACACCCAGAAACACTCACACACACACACAAACACTCTTTAACTCCCACACACACACACAATCACTCTCTCTAACTCCCAGACACACACACAGACACACACCCTCTTACTCCCACACACACACACTCACTGACTTCCAGACACACACACACTCTCTAACTCCCAGACACAAACACACACACTCTCTAACTCACAGACATAACACACTGTCTAACGCCCAGACACACACACACACACACACACACACACACACACACACAAACACACACAAATACTCTCTAACTCCCAGACACACACACAAACACGTTCTTACTCCCAGACACACACACTCACACACTCTCTAACTCTCAGACACACACACACACTCTCTAACTCCTTGACACACACACACACACAACCTCTGTCTAACTCGCTGACACACACAAACACACACTCGATCTCCCAGATACACACTCACACAGACTCTAACTTCCAGACACACACAAACTCTAACTCCCAGACACACACTCTCTACCTACCACACACAAACTCTCTAACTCCCAGACACACACACACACTCACTCTCTAACACCCAGACACACACTCTCTAACTACCAGACACATAAACACTCTCTAACTCCCAGACACTCACACAAACACTCTCTAACTCCCAGACAGACACCCACACACTCTCTCTAACTCCCAGTCACACACACACACTCTCTAACTACCACACACACACTCTCTACCTCCCACAAAAACACTCTCTAACTCCCAGACACACACACACACTCACTCTCTCACTCCCAGACACACACTCTCTAACACCCAGACACACACACACTCTAACTCCCACACACACAATCTCTAACTGCCAGACACACACACACACACTCTAACTCCCAGACACACACTCTCTAACTCCCAGACACACACACACACTCACACACACAAACATTCTCTAACTCCCAGACACACACAAACACTCTCTCTAACTCCCAGACACACACACACACACACTCTCTTACTCCCAGACACACACACAAACACTCTCTAACTCCCAGACACACACACAACCACTCTCTAAGTCCCAGACGCACACACACACACACACACTCTAACTCCTAGATACACACATACACTCTCTAACTCCCAGACACCCACACACACACACTCTCTAACTCCCAGACACACACGCACACTCTCTAACTCCTTGGCACTTATACACACACACAACCTCTCTCTAACTCCCAGACACACACAAACACACACAAACACTCTTTAACTCCCAGACACACACACACACACTCTCTACCTCCCAGACACCCACTCTCTAACTCCCAGACACACACACACACGTACTCTCAAACTCCCAGACACACACACAAACACTCGCTAACTCTCAGACACACACACACACAAACTCTCTAAATACCAGACACACACACACACAGACACTCTAACTCCCAGATACACAAACACACTCTCTAACTCCCAGACACACACACACACAAACACCCACACAAACACTCTCTAAGTCCCAGTCACACACACACACAAACTCTCACTCCCAGACACACACACACACTCTCTAACTCCCACACACACACTCTCTAACTTCCACAGAGACAAACACACACAAACTCTCTAACTCCCAGACACACACTCTCTAACGCCCAGACACACATACACACTCTACCTCCCACACACACACTCTCTAACTGCCAGACACACACACTCACTCTAAATCCCAGACACACACTCTCTAACTCCCAGACACACACACACACACACACACACACACACACACACACACACACACACACACACACACACACACACACACACACACACACACACACACACACACACACACACACACACACACACACACACACACACTCTCTTACTCCCAGACACACACACAAACACTGTCTAACTCCCAGACAGACACACACACACTCTCTCTAACTCCCAGACACATACACACACTCTCTGTAACACCCACACATAAACTCTAACTCTCAGACACACACACACACACTCTCTAACTCCCACACACACACTCTCTAACTCTCACACACACACTCTCTAACTCCCACACACACACTGTCTAACTCCCAGACACACAAACACACTCACTCTCTTTTTCCCGGACACACACTCTCTACCTCCCAGACACACACAGACACTCTAACTCCCACACACACACTCTCTAACTGCCAGACACACACACACACACACACACACACTCTAACTCCCAGACACATACTCTCTAACTCACAGACACACACACACACACACACACACATACACACTCACACACACAAACACAAACACTCTCTAACTCCCAGACACACACACACAAACACTCTCTCTAACTCCCAGACACACACACACACTCTCTCTCTCTCACTCCCAGACACACACCCACTCTCTCTAACACCCAGACACACACACACACCCTCTAACTCTCAGACAACAAGCACACTCTCTAACTCCCACACACACACACTAAAACTCTCTAACTGCCAGACACACACACACATGCTCTGTAACTCCCAGACACACACACAGACACACATTCTCTAACTCCTAGACACACACACAAACACTCTCTTACTCCCAGACACACACACACAAACACTGTCTCTCACTCCCAGACACACACAGACACACTCTCTCTAACTCCCAGACACACACACACACTCTCTCTAACACCCAGACACACACACACACCGTCTAACTTCCAGACACACACACACTCTCTCTAACTCCCACACACACACACATACACTCTCTAACTCCCAGACCCACACAGAAACTCTGTCTAACTCCCAGACACACACACACATGCTCTCTAATTCCCAGACACACACACACACACACACATTCTCTAACTCGTAGACACACACACAAACACTCTCTATCTCCCAGACACATGCACACACACTCTCTAACTCCCAGACACACACACACACACTCTCTCTAACTCCCAGACATACACTCAAACACTCTCTAACTCTCACACACACACACAAACACTCTCTAACTCCCAGACACACACACAAACTCTCTAACTCCCACACACACACACAAACAGTCTCTAACTCCCAGACATACACACAAACAGTCTCTAACTCCCAGACAAACACACACACTCTCTAACTCGCAGACACACACACACACACAAACTAACTCCCACACACACACACATAACACTCTCCAACTCCCGGACACACCCACAAACACTCTCTAACTGCCAGATACACACACACACATACACTCTCTAACTCTCAGACACACATACAAACACACACAAACACTCTCTAACACCCAGAGACACACACAAACACTCTCTAACTCCCAGACACACACATACACATACAAACACGCTCTAACTCCCAGACACACACATACACATACAAACACTCTCTAACTCCCAGACACACTCACAAACACTCTCTAACTCCCAGACACACACAGTCACACACTCTAACTCCAAGACATTCACACACACACTCACGCTCTTACTCCCACACACACACACACACGAACACTCTCTAACTCGAAGACACACACACAGACACTCTCTAACTCCCAGGCACACACATACACACGCTTTCTAACTCCCAGACACACACACACACACAATACTCTCACTTTAAATCACAAACAAACACACACCCACTCTCTAATTCCCAGACACACACACACACATGCACACACACTCTCTAACTCCCAGACACACACATACACACACTCTAACTCCCAGACACACTCACATACTCTCTCTAACACCCAGACACACACACACAAACACACACAGACACACACCCTCTTACTACCACACACACACACACTCTAACTTCCAGACACACACACACACACACTCTCTAACTCCCAGACACAAACACACACACTCTCTAACTCCCAGACAGAACACACTGTCTAACTCCCAGACACACACACACACACGCACACATACGCAAACACTCTCTAACTCCCAGACACACACACAAAGACTCTCTAACTCCCAGACACACACACACACACACTCTCTAATTCCCAGGCACAGACACAAACACACTCTAACTCCCACACACGCACACACACACACACACACACACAAGTACTCTCTAACTCCCAGACATACACACAAACACGTTCTTACTCCCAGACACACACACACACTCTCTCTAACTCCTTGACACACACACACACACAACCTCTGTCTAACTCCCAGACACACACAAACACACACTCGAACCACCAGATACACACTCACACACACAAACACTCTCTAACTTCCAGACACACACACACACACACTCTTAAACCCACACACACACTCTCTAACTCCCAAACATACACACACACACTTTCTAACTCCCAGTCACACACTCTCTAACTCCCTGACTCACACACACTCTCTAACTCCCAGACACACACACAGACACACTCTCTAACTCCCAGATACACACTCTCTCTCTAACTCCCAGACACACACACACACTCTCTCTAACTCCCTGACTCACACACACTCTCTAACTCCCAGACACACACACAGACACACTCTCTAACTCCCAGATACACACACACTCTGTAACTCCCAGACACAAACACACACACTCTCATATCCCAGGCACACACACACACGGTCTAACTCCCAGACACACACACACACACACACACACACTCTAACACCCAGAAACACTCACACACACACACACACACACACACACACACACACACTGTAACACCCAGAAACACTCACACACACACACAAACACTCTTTAACTCCCACAAACACACACAATCACTCTCTCTAACTCCCAGACACACACACACAAACACTCTCTAACTCCCAGACACACACACAGACACACACCCTCTTACTCCCACACACACACACTCACTGACTTCCAGACACACACACACTCTCTAACTCCCAGACACAAACACACACACTCTCTAACTCACAGACATAACACACTGTCTAACGCCCAGACACACACACACACACACACACACACACACACACACAAACACACACAAATACTCTCTAACTCCCAGACACACACACAAACACGTTCTTACTCCCAGACACACACACTCACACACTCTCTAACTCCTTGACACACACACACACACAACCTCTGTCTAACTCGCAGACACACACAAACACACACTCGATCTCCCAGATACACACTCACACACACTCTAACTTCCAGACACACACACACACACACACTCTAACTCCCAGACACACACGAACTCTAACTCCCAGACACACACTCTCTACCTACCACACACAAACTCTCTAACTCCCAGACACACACACACACTCACTCTCTCACTCCCAGACACACACTCTCTAACTACCAGACACATAAACACTCTCTAACTCCCAGACGCTCACACAAACACTCTCTAACTACCAGACAGACACCCACACACTCTCTCTAACTCCCAGTCACACACACACACTCTCTAACTACCACACACACACACTCTACCTCCCACAAAAACACTCTCTAACTCCCAGACACACACACACACTCACTCTCTCACTCCCAGACACACACTCTCTAACTCCCAGACACACACACACTCTAACTCCCACACACACAATCTCTAACTGCCAGACACACACACACACACTCTAACTCCCAGACACACACTCTCTAACTCCCAGACACACACACACACTCACACACACAAACATTCTCTAACTCCCAGACACACACAAACACTCTCTCTAACTCCCAGACACACACACACACACACTCTCTTACTCCCAGACACACACACAAACACTCTCTAACTCCCAGACACACACACAACCGCTCTCTAAGTCCCAGACACACACACACACTCTTAACTCCCAGATACACACACACACTCTCTAACTCCCAGACACACACACACACACACACATACACACACAAACACTCTCTAACTCCCAGAGACACACACACACAATATCTAACTCCCACACACACAGACACAACACCCTCTAACTGCTGGACACACACACAAACACATGCTAACTCCCAGACACACACTCAAATACTCTCTAACTCCCAGACACCCACACACACACACTCTCTAACTCCCAGACACACACGCACACTCTCTAACTCCTTGACACTTATACACACACACAACCTCTCTCTAACTCCCAGATACACACAAACACACACAAACACTCTTTAACTCCCAGACACACACACACACACTCTCTACCTCCCAGACACCCACTCTCTAACTCCCAGACACACACACACACGTACTCTCAAACTCCCAGACACACACACAAACTCTCGCTAACTCTCAGACACAGACACACACAAACTCTCTAAATACCAGACACACACACACACACATACTCTAACTCCCAGATACACAAACACACTCTCTAACTCCCAGACACACACACACACAAACACCCACACAAACACTCTCTAAGTCCCAGTCACACACACACACAAACTCTCACTCCCAGACACACACACACACTCTCTAACTCCCACACACACACTCTCTAACTTCCACAGAGACAAACACACACAAATTCTCTAACTCCCAGACACACACTCTCTAACGCCCAGACACACATACACACTCTACCTCCCACACGCACACTCTCTAACTGCCAGACACACACACTCACTCTAAATCCCAGACACACACTCTCTAACTCCCAGACACACACACACACACACACACACACACACACACACACACACACAGACACAAACAGTCTCTTCCTCCCAGACACACACACAAACACTGTCTAACTCCCAGACAGACACACACACACTCTCTCTAACTCCCAGCCACACACACAAAGACTCTCTAACTCCCAGACACACACACACACACACAGTCTCTAATTCCCAGGCGCAGACACAAACACACTCTAACTCCCACACACGCACACACACACACAAATACTCTCTAACTCCCAGACATACACACAAACACGTTCTTACTCCCAGACACACACACACACTCTCTCTAACTCCTTGACACACACAAACACACACACAACCTCTGTCTAACTCCCAGACACACACAAACACACACTCGAACCACCAGATACACACTCACACACACAAACACTCTCTAACTTCCAGACACACACACACACACTCTTAAACCCACACACACACTCTCTAACTCCCAAACATACACACACACACTTTCTAACTCCCAGTCACACACTCTCTAACTCCCTGACTCACACACACTCTGTAACTCCCAGACACACACACAGACACACTCTCTAACTCCCAGATACACACTCTCTCTCTAACTCCCAGACACACACACACACTCTCTCTAACTCCCTGACTCACACACACTCTCTAACTCCCAGACACACACACAGACACACTCTCTAACTCCCAGATACACACACACTCTGTAACTCCCAGACACAAACACACACACTCTCATATCCCAGGCACACACACACACGGTCTAACTCCCAGACACACACACACACACACACACACACTCTAACACCCAGAAACACTCACACACACACACACACACACACACACACACACACACACTCTAACACCCAGAAACACTCACACACACACACACACACAAACACTCTTTAACTCCCACACACACACAAAATCACTCTCTCTAACTCCCAGACACACACACACAAACACTCTCTAACTCCCAGACACACACACAGACACACACCCTCTTACTCCCACACACACACACTCACTGACTTCCAGACACACACACACTCTCTAACTCCCAGACACAAACACACACACTCTCTAACTCACAGACATAACACACTGTCTAACGCCCAGACACACACACACACACACACACACACACACACACACACACACACACACACACACACACACACACACACACACACACACACACACACACACACACACACACACACACACAAATACTCTCTAACTCCCAGACACACACACAAACACGTTCTTACTCCCAGACACACACACTCACACACTCTCTAACTCTCAGACACACACACACACACTCTCTAACTCCTTGACACACACACACACACAACCTCTGTCTAACTCGCAGACACACACAAACACACACTCGATCTCCCAGATACACACTCACACACACTCTAACTTCCAGACACACACACACACACACACTCTAACTCCCAGACACACACAAACTCTAACTCCCAGACCCACACTCTCTACCTACCACACACAAACTCTCTAACTCCCAGACACACACACACACTCACTCTCTAACTCCCAGACACACACTCTCTAACTACCAGACACATAAACACTCTCTAACTCCCACACACTCACACAAACACTCTCTAACTCCCAGACAGACACCCACACACTCTCTCTAACTCCCAGTCACACACACACACTCTCTAACTACCACACACACACTCTCTACCTCCCACAAAAACACTCTCTAACTCCCAGACACACACACACACTCACTCTCTCACTCCCAGACACACACTCTCTAACTCCCAGACACACACACACTCTAACTCCCACACACACAATCTCTAACTGCCAGACACACACACACACACTCTAACTCCCAGACACACACTCTCTAACTCCTAGACACACACACACACTCACACACACAAACATTCTCTAACTCCCAGACACACACAAACACTCTCTCTAACTCCCAGACACACACACACACTCTCTTACTCCCAGACACACACACAAACACTCTCTAACTCCCAGACACACACACAACCACTCTCTAATTCCCAGACACACACACAAATACTCTCTAACTCCCAGACACACACTCACACATGCTCTCTAACTCCCACACACACACACGCACACACACACACTCTCTAACTCCCAGACACACGCACACACACTCTCTAACTTGCAGACACGCACACACGCACTCTCTAACTGCCACACACACACACAAACACTTCCTAAATCCCACACACACACACACACAAACACTCTCTAACTCCCACACACACACACAAACACTCTCTAACTCCCAGACACACACACAAACACTCCCTAACTTCCAGACACACACAGAAATACTCTCTAACTCCCAGACACACACACAAAAACTCTCTAACTCCCAGACACACACACACACTCTCTAACTCCCAGACACACACACACACAATATCTAATTCCCACACACACACACACAACACTCTCTAAGTGCTTAAGTGCTGGACACACACACAAACACATTCTAACTCCCAGACACACACACAAACACACACACTAACTCCCAGACATACACTCACACACACAAACACTCTCTAACTCCCAGAGACACACACACCCACTCTCTAATTCCCAGACACACACACACACATGCACACACACTCTCTAACTCCCAGACACACACATACACACACTCTAACTCCCAGACACACTCACACACTCTCTCTAACACCCAGACACACACACACAAACACACACAGACACACACCCTCTTACTCCCACACACACACACACTCTAACTTCCAGACACACACACACACACACTCTCTAACTCCCAGACACAAACACACACACTCTCTAACTCCCAGACAGAACACACTGTCTAACTCCCAGACACACACACACACACGCACACATACGCAAACACTCTCTAACTCCCAGACACACACACAAAGACTCTCTAACTCCCAGACACACACACACACACACTCTCTAATTCCCAGGCACAGACACAAACACACTCTAACTCCCACACACGCACACACACACACACACACACACACACACACACACAAGTACTCTCTAACTCCCAGACATACACACAAACACGTTCTTACTCCCAGACACACACACACACTCTCTCTAACTCCTTGACACACACACACACACAACCTCTGTCTAACTCCCAGACACACACAAACACACACTCGAACCACCAGATACACACTCACACACACAAACACTCTCTAACTTCCAGACACACACACACACACACTCTTAAACCCACACACACACTCTCTAACTCCCAAACATACACACACACACTTTCTAACTCCCAGTCACACACTCTCTAACTCCCTGACTCACACACACTCTCTAACTCCCAGACACACACACAGACACACTCTCTAACTCCCAGATACACACTCTCTCTCTAACTCCCAGACACACACACACACTCTCTCTAACTCCCTGACTCACACACACTCTCTAACTCCCAGACACACACACAGACACACTCTCTAACTCCCAGATACACACACACTCTCTAACTCCCAGACACACACACACACTCTCTCTAACTCCCTGACTCACACACACTCTCTAACTCCCAGACACACACACAGACACACACTCTAACTCCCAGATACACACACACTCTGTAACTCCCAGACACAAACACACACACTCTCATATCCCAGGCACACACACACACGGTCTAACTCCCAGACACACACACACACACACACACACACTCTAACACCCAGAAACACTCACACACACACACACACACACACACACACACACACTGTAACACCCAGAAACACTCACACACACACACAAACACTCTTTAACTCCCACAAACACACACAATCACTCTCTCTAACTCCCAGACACACACACACAAACACTCTCTAACTCCCAGACACACACACAGACACACACCCTCTTACTCCCACACACACACACTCACTGACTTCCAGACACACACACACTCTCTAACTCCCAGACACAAACACACACACTCTCTAACTCACAGACATAACACACTGTCTAACGCCCAGACACACACACACACACACACACACACACACACACACACACACACACACACACACACACACACACAAACACACACAAATACTCTCTAACTCCCAGACACACACACAAACACGTTCTTACTCCCAGACACACACACTCACACACTCTCTAACTCCTTGACACACACACACACACAACCTCTGTCTAACTCGCAGACACACACAAACACACACTCGATCTCCCAGATACACACTCACACACACTCTAACTTCCAGACACACACACACACACACACTCTAACTCCCAGACACACACGAACTCTAACTCCCAGACACACACTCTCTACCTACCACACACAAACTCTCTAACTCCCAGACACACACACACACTCACTCTCTCACTCCCAGACACACACTCTCTAACTACCAGACACATAAACACTCTCTAACTCCCAGACGCTCACACAAACACTCTCTAACTACCAGACAGACACCCACACACTCTCTCTAACTCCCAGTCACACACACACACTCTCTAACTACCACACACACACACTCTACCTCCCACAAAAACACTCTCTAACTCCCAGACACACACACACACTCACTCTCTCACTCCCAGACACACACTCTCTAACTCCCAGACACACACACACTCTAACTCCCACACACACAATCTCTAACTGCCAGACACACACACACACACTCTAACTCCCAGACACACACTCTCTAACTCCCAGACACACACACACACTCACACACACAAACATTCTCTAACTCCCAGACACACACAAACACTCTCTCTAACTCCCAGACACACACACACACACACTCTCTTACTCCCAGACACACACACAAACACTCTCTAACTCCCAGACACACACACAACCGCTCTCTAAGTCCCAGACACACACACACACTCTTAACTCCCAGATACACACACACACTCTCTAACTCCCAGACACACACACACACACACACATACACACACAAACACTCTCTAACTCCCAGAGACACACACACACAATATCTAACTCCCACACACACAGACACAACACCCTCTAACTGCTGGACACACACACAAACACATGCTAACTCCCAGACACACACTCAAATACTCTCTAACTCCCAGACACCCACACACACACACTCTCTAACTCCCAGACACACACGCACACTCTCTAACTCCTTGACACTTATACACACACACAACCTCTCTCTAACTCCCAGATACACACAAACACACACAAACACTCTTTAACTCCCAGACACACACACACACACTCTCTACCTCCCAGACACCCACTCTCTAACTCCCAGACACACACACACACGTACTCTCAAACTCCCAGACACACACACAAACTCTCGCTAACTCTCAGACACAGACACACACAAACTCTCTAAATACCAGACACACACACACACACATACTCTAACTCCCAGATACACAAACACACTCTCTAACTCCCAGACACACACACACACAAACACCCACACAAACACTCTCTAAGTCCCAGTCACACACACACACAAACTCTCACTCCCAGACACACACACACACTCTCTAACTCCCACACACACACTCTCTAACTTCCACAGAGACAAACACACACAAATTCTCTAACTCCCAGACACACACTCTCTAACGCCCAGACACACATACACACTCTACCTCCCACACGCACACTCTCTAACTGCCAGACACACACACTCACTCTAAATCCCAGACACACACTCTCTAACTCCCAGACACACACACACACACACACACACACACACACACACACACACACAGACACAAACAGTCTCTTCCTCCCAGACACACACACAAACACTGTCTAACTCCCAGACAGACACACACACACTCTCTCTAACTCCCAGCCACACACACAAAGACTCTCTAACTCCCAGACACACACACACACACACAGTCTCTAATTCCCAGGCGCAGACACAAACACACTCTAACTCCCACACACGCACACACACACACAAATACTCTCTAACTCCCAGACATACACACAAACACGTTCTTACTCCCAGACACACACACACACTCTCTCTAACTCCTTGACACACACAAACACACACACAACCTCTGTCTAACTCCCAGACACACACAAACACACACTCGAACCACCAGATACACACTCACACACACAAACACTCTCTAACTTCCAGACACACACACACACACTCTTAAACCCACACACACACTCTCTAACTCCCAAACATACACACACACACTTTCTAACTCCCAGTCACACACTCTCTAACTCCCTGACTCACACACACTCTGTAACTCCCAGACACACACACAGACACACTCTCTAACTCCCAGATACACACTCTCTCTCTAACTCCCAGACACACACACACACTCTCTCTAACTCCCTGACTCACACACACTCTCTAACTCCCAGACACACACACAGACACACTCTCTAACTCCCAGATACACACACACTCTGTAACTCCCAGACACAAACACACACACTCTCATATCCCAGGCACACACACACACGGTCTAACTCCCAGACACACACACACACACACACACACACTCTAACACCCAGAAACACTCACACACACACACACACACACACACACACACACACACACTCTAACACCCAGAAACACTCACACACACACACACACACAAACACTCTTTAACTCCCACACACACACAAAATCACTCTCTCTAACTCCCAGACACACACACACAAACACTCTCTAACTCCCAGACACACACACAGACACACACCCTCTTACTCCCACACACACACACTCACTGACTTCCAGACACACACACACTCTCTAACTCCCAGACACAAACACACACACTCTCTAACTCACAGACATAACACACTGTCTAACGCCCAGACACACACACACACACACACACACACACACACACACACACACACACACACACACACACACACACACACACACACACACACACACACACAAATACTCTCTAACTCCCAGACACACACACAAACACGTTCTTACTCCCAGACACACACACTCACACACTCTCTAACTCTCAGACACACACACACACACTCTCTAACTCCTTGACACACACACACACACAACCTCTGTCTAACTCGCAGACACACACAAACACACACTCGATCTCCCAGATACACACTCACACACACTCTAACTTCCAGACACACACACACACACACACTCTAACTCCCAGACACACACAAACTCTAACTCCCAGACCCACACTCTCTACCTACCACACACAAACTCTCTAACTCCCAGACACACACACACACTCACTCTCTAACTCCCAGACACACACTCTCTAACTACCAGACACATAAACACTCTCTAACTCCCACACACTCACACAAACACTCTCTAACTCCCAGACAGACACCCACACACTCTCTCTAACTCCCAGTCACACACACACACTCTCTAACTACCACACACACACTCTCTACCTCCCACAAAAACACTCTCTAACTCCCAGACACACACACACACTCACTCTCTCACTCCCAGACACACACTCTCTAACTCCCAGACACACACACACTCTAACTCCCACACACACAATCTCTAACTGCCAGACACACACACACACACTCTAACTCCCAGACACACACTTTCTAACTCCTAGACACACACACACACTCACACACACAAACATTCTCTAACTCCCAGACACACACAAACACTCTCTCTAACTCCCAGACACACACACACACTCTCTTACTCCCAGACACACACACAAACACTCTCTAACTCCCAGACACACACACAACCACTCTCTAATTCCCAGACACACACACAAATACTCTCTAACTCCCAGACACACACACACACACGCTCTCTAACTCCCACACACACACACGCACACACACACACTCTCTAACTCCCAGACACACGCACACACACTCTCTAACTTGCAGACACGCACACACGCACTCTCTAACTGCCACACACACACACAAACACTTCCTAAATCCCACACACACACACACACAAACACTCTCTAACTCCCACACACACACACAAACACTCTCTAACTCCCAGACACACACACAAACACTCCCTAACTTCCAGACACACACAGAAATACTCTCTAACTCCCAGACACACACACAAAAACTCTCTAACTCCCAGACACACACACACACTCTCTA
>JANJGN010000002.1:71493517-71518517 GCA_026770705.1 Isurus oxyrinchus
CACACATACTCTAACTCCCAGATACACAAACACACTCTCTAACTCCCAGACACACACACACACAAACACCCACACAAACACTCTCTAAGTCCCAGTCACACACACACACAAACTCTCACTCCCAGACACACACACACACTCTCTAACTCCCACACACACACTCTCTAACTTCCACAGAGACAAACACACACAAATTCTCTAACTCCCAGACACACACTCTCTAACGCCCAGACACACATACACACTCTACCTCCCACACGCACACTCTCTAACTGCCAGACACACACACTCACTCTAAATCCCAGACACACACTCTCTAACTCCCAGACACACACACACACACACACACACACACACACACACACAGACACAAACAGTCTCTTCCTCCCAGACACACACACAAACACTGTCTAACTCCCAGACAGACACACACACACTCTCTCTAACTCCCAGCCACACACACAAAGACTCTCTAACTCCCAGACACACACACACACACACAGTCTCTAATTCCCAGGCGCAGACACAAACACACTCTAACTCCCACACACGCACACACACACACAAATACTCTCTAACTCCCAGACATACACACAAACACGTTCTTACTCCCAGACACACACACACACTCTCTCTAACTCCTTGACACACACAAACACACACACAACCTCTGTCTAACTCCCAGACACACACAAACACACACTCGAACCACCAGATACACACTCACACACACAAACACTCTCTAACTTCCAGACACACACACACACACTCTTAAACCCACACACACACTCTCTAACTCCCAAACATACACACACACACTTTCTAACTCCCAGTCACACACTCTCTAACTCCCTGACTCACACACACTCTGTAACTCCCAGACACACACACAGACACACTCTCTAACTCCCAGATACACACTCTCTCTCTAACTCCCAGACACACACACACACTCTCTCTAACTCCCTGACTCACACACACTCTCTAACTCCCAGACACACACACAGACACACTCTCTAACTCCCAGATACACACACACTCTGTAACTCCCAGACACAAACACACACACTCTCATATCCCAGGCACACACACACACGGTCTAACTCCCAGACACACACACACACACACACACACACTCTAACACCCAGAAACACTCACACACACACACACACACACACACACACACACACACTCTAACACCCAGAAACACTCACACACACACACACACACAAACACTCTTTAACTCCCACACACACACAAAATCACTCTCTCTAACTCCCAGACACACACACACAAACACTCTCTAACTCCCAGACACACACACAGACACACACCCTCTTACTCCCACACACACACACTCACTGACTTCCAGACACACACACACTCTCTAACTCCCAGACACAAACACACACACTCTCTAACTCACAGACATAACACACTGTCTAACGCCCAGACACACACACACACACACACACACACACACACACACACACACACACACACACACACACACACACACACACACACACACACACACACACACAAATACTCTCTAACTCCCAGACACACACACAAACACGTTCTTACTCCCAGACACACACACTCACACACTCTCTAACTCTCAGACACACACACACACACTCTCTAACTCCTTGACACACACACACACACAACCTCTGTCTAACTCGCAGACACACACAAACACACACTCGATCTCCCAGATACACACTCACACACACTCTAACTTCCAGACACACACACACACACACACTCTAACTCCCAGACACACACAAACTCTAACTCCCAGACCCACACTCTCTACCTACCACACACAAACTCTCTAACTCCCAGACACACACACACACTCACTCTCTAACTCCCAGACACACACTCTCTAACTACCAGACACATAAACACTCTCTAACTCCCACACACTCACACAAACACTCTCTAACTCCCAGACAGACACCCACACACTCTCTCTAACTCCCAGTCACACACACACACTCTCTAACTACCACACACACACTCTCTACCTCCCACAAAAACACTCTCTAACTCCCAGACACACACACACACTCACTCTCTCACTCCCAGACACACACTCTCTAACTCCCAGACACACACACACTCTAACTCCCACACACACAATCTCTAACTGCCAGACACACACACACACACTCTAACTCCCAGACACACACTCTCTAACTCCTAGACACACACACACACTCACACACACAAACATTCTCTAACTCCCAGACACACACAAACACTCTCTCTAACTCCCAGACACACACACACACTCTCTTACTCCCAGACACACACACAAACACTCTCTAACTCCCAGACACACACACAACCACTCTCTAATTCCCAGACACACACACAAATACTCTCTAACTCCCAGACACACACACACACACGCTCTCTAACTCCCACACACACACACGCACACACACACACTCTCTAACTCCCAGACACACGCACACACACTCTCTAACTTGCAGACACGCACACACGCACTCTCTAACTGCCACACACACACACAAACACTTCCTAAATCCCACACACACACACACACAAACACTCTCTAACTCCCACACACACACACAAACACTCTCTAACTCCCAGACACACACACAAACACTCCCTAACTTCCAGACACACACAGAAATACTCTCTAACTCCCAGACACACACACAAAAACTCTCTAACTCCCAGACACACACACACACTCTCTAACTCCCAGACACACACACACACAATATCTAATTCCCACACACACACACACAACACTCTCTAAGTGCTTAAGTGCTGGACACACACACAAACACATTCTAACTCCCAGACACACACACAAACACACACACTAACTCCCAGACATACACTCACACACACAAACACTCTCTAACTCCCAGAGACACACACACCCACTCTCTAATTCCCAGACACACACACACACATGCACACACACTCTCTAACTCCCAGACACACACATACACACACTCTAACTCCCAGACACACTCACACACTCTCTCTAACACCCAGACACACACACACAAACACACACAGACACACACCCTCTTACTCCCACACACACACACACTCTAACTTCCAGACACACACACACACACACTCTCTAACTCCCAGACACAAACACACACACTCTCTAACTCCCAGACAGAACACACTGTCTAACTCCCAGACACACACACACACACGCACACATACGCAAACACTCTCTAACTCCCAGACACACACACAAAGACTCTCTAACTCCCAGACACACACACACACACACTCTCTAATTCCCAGGCACAGACACAAACACACTCTAACTCCCACACACGCACACACACACACACACACACACACACACACACAAGTACTCTCTAACTCCCAGACATACACACAAACACGTTCTTACTCCCAGACACACACACACACTCTCTCTAACTCCTTGACACACACACACACACAACCTCTGTCTAACTCCCAGACACACACAAACACACACTCGAACCACCAGATACACACTCACACACACAAACACTCTCTAACTTCCAGACACACACACACACACACTCTTAAACCCACACACACACTCTCTAACTCCCAAACATACACACACACACTTTCTAACTCCCAGTCACACACTCTCTAACTCCCTGACTCACACACACTCTCTAACTCCCAGACACACACACAGACACACTCTCTAACTCCCAGATACACACTCTCTCTCTAACTCCCAGACACACACACACACTCTCTCTAACTCCCTGACTCACACACACTCTCTAACTCCCAGACACACACACAGACACACTCTCTAACTCCCAGATACACACACACTCTGTAACTCCCAGACACAAACACACACACTCTCATATCCCAGGCACACACACACACGGTCTAACTCCCAGACACACACACACACACACACACACACACTCTAACACCCAGAAACACTCACACACACACACACACACACACACACACACACACACACACTGTAACACCCAGAAACACTCACACACACACACAAACACTCTTTAACTCCCACAAACACACACAATCACTCTCTCTAACTCCCAGACACACACACACAAACACTCTCTAACTCCCAGACACACACACACTCTAACTCCCACACACACAATCTCTAACTGCCAGACACACACACACACACTCTTACTCCCAGACACACACTCTCTAACTCCTAGACACACACACACACTCACACACACAAACATTCTCTAACTCCCAGACACACACAAACACTCTCTCTAACTCCCAGACACACACACACACTCTCTTACTCCCAGACACACACACAAACACTCTCTAACTCCCAGACACACACACAACCACTCTCTAATTCCCAGACACACACACAAACACTCTCTAACTCCCAGACACACACACACACACGCTCTCTAACTCCCACACACACACACGCACACACACACACTCTCTAACTCCCAGACACACGCACACACACTCTCTAACTTGCAGACACGCACACACGCACTCTCTAACTGCCACACACACACACAAACACTTCCTAAATCCCACACACACACACACACAAACACTCTCTAACTCCCACACACACACACAAACACTCTCTAACTCCCAGACACACACACAAACACTCCCTAACTTCCAGACACACACAGAAATACTCTCTAACTCCCAGACACACACACAAAAACTCTCTAACTCCCAGACACACACACACACTCTCTAACTCCCAGACACACACACACACAATATCTAATTCCCACACACACACACACAACACTCTCTAAGTGCTTAAGTGCTGGACACACACACAAACACATTCTAACTCCCAGACACACACACAAACACACACACTAACTCCCAGACATACACTCACACACACAAACACTCTCTAACTCCCAGAGACACACACACCCACTCTCTAATTCCCAGACACACACACACACATGCACACACACTCTCTAACTCCCAGACACACACATACACACACTCTAACTCCCAGACACACTCACACACTCTCTCTAACACCCAGACACACACACACAAACACACACAGACACACACCCTCTTACTCCCACACACACACACACTCTAACTTCCAGACACACACACACACACACTCTCTAACTCCCAGACACAAACACACACACTCTCTAACTCCCAGACAGAACACACTGTCTAACTCCCAGACACACACACACACACGCACACATACGCAAACACTCTCTAACTCCCAGACACACACACAAAGACTCTCTAACTCCCAGACACACACACACACACACTCTCTAATTCCCAGGCACAGACACAAACACACTCTAACTCCCACACACGCACACACACACACACACACACACACACACACAAGTACTCTCTAACTCCCAGACATACACACAAACACGTTCTTACTCCCAGACACACACACACACTCTCTCTAACTCCTTGACACACACACACACACAACCTCTGTCTAACTCCCAGACACACACAAACACACACTCGAACCACCAGATACACACTCACACACACAAACACTCTCTAACTTCCAGACACACACACACACACACTCTTAAACCCACACACACACTCTCTAACTCCCAAACATACACACACACACTTTCTAACTCCCAGTCACACACTCTCTAACTCCCTGACTCACACACACTCTCTAACTCCCAGACACACACACAGACACACTCTCTAACTCCCAGATACACACTCTCTCTCTAACTCCCAGACACACACACACACTCTCTCTAACTCCCTGACTCACACACACTCTCTAACTCCCAGACACACACACAGACACACTCTCTAACTCCCAGATACACACACACTCTGTAACTCCCAGACACAAACACACACACTCTCATATCCCAGGCACACACACACACGGTCTAACTCCCAGACACACACACACACACACACACACACACTCTAACACCCAGAAACACTCACACACACACACACACACACACACACACACACACACACACACACACACACACTGTAACACCCAGAAACACTCACACACACACACAAACACTCTTTAACTCCCACAAACACACACAATCACTCTCTCTAACTCCCAGACACACACACACAAACACTCTCTAACTCCCAGACACACACACAGACACACACCCTCTTACTCCCACACACACACACTCACTGACTTCCAGACACACACACACTCTCTAACTCCCAGACACAAACACACACACTCTCTAACTCACAGACATAACACACTGTCTAACGCCCAGACACACACACACACACACACACACACACACACACACACACACACACACACACACACACACACACACACACACACACACACACACACACACACACACACACACACACACACACACACAACACACACAAATACTCTCTAACTCCCAGACACACACACAAACACGTTCTTACTCCCAGACACACACACTCACACACTCTCTAACTCCTTGACACACACACACACACAACCTCTGTCTAACTCGCAGACACACACAAACACACACTTGATCTCCCAGATACACACTCACACACACTCTAACTTCCAGACACACACACACACACACACTCTAACTCCCAGACACACACGAACTCTAACTCCCAGACACACACTCTCTACCTACCACACACAAACTCTCTAACTCCCAGACACACACACACACTCACTCTCTAACTCCCAGACACACACTCTCTAACTACCAGACACATAAACACTCTCTAACTCCCAGACGCTCACACAAACACTCTCTAACTACCAGACAGACACCCACACACTCTCTCTAACTCCCAGTCACACACACACACTCTCTAACTACCACACACACACACTCTACCTCCCACAAAAACACTCTCTAACTCCCAGACACACACACACACTCACTCTCTCACTCCCAGACACACACTCTCTAACTCCCAGACACACACACACTCTAACTCCCACACACACAATCTCTAACTGCCAGACACACACACACACACTCTAACTCCCAGACACACACTCTCTAACTCCCAGACACACACACACACTCACACACACAAACATTCTCTAACTCCCAGACACACACAAACACTCTCTCTAACTCCCAGACACACACACACACACACTCTCTTACTCCCAGACACACACACAAACACTCTCTAACTCCCAGACACACACACAACCGCTCTCTAAGTCCCAGACACACACACACACACACACTCTTAACTCCCAGATACACACACACACTCTCTAACTCCCAGACACACACACACACACATACACACACAAACACTCTCTAACTCCCAGAGACACACACACACAATATCTAACTCCCACACACACAGACACAACACCCTCTAACTGCTGGACACACACACAAACACATGCTAACTCCCAGACACACACTCAAATACTCTCTAACTCCCAGACACCCACACACACACACTCTCTAACTCCCAGACACACACGCACACTCTCTAACTCCTTGACACTTATACACACACACAACCTCTCTCTAACTCCCAGATACACACAAACACACACAAACACTCTTTAACTCCCAGACACACACACACACACTCTCTACCTCCCAGACACCCACTCTCTAACTCCCAGACACACACACACACGTACTCTCAAACTCCCAGACACACACACAAACTCTCGCTAACTCTCAGACACAGACACACACAAACTCTCTAAATACCAGACACACACACACACACATACTCTAACTCCCAGATACACAAACACACTCTCTAACTCCCAGACACACACACACACAAACACCCACACAAACACTCTCTAAGTCCCAGTCACACACACACACAAACTCTCACTCCCAGACACACACACACACTCTCTAACTCCCACACACACACTCTCTAACTTCCACAGAGACAAACACACACAAACTCTCTAACTCCCAGACACACACTCTCTAACGCCCAGACACACATACACTCTCTAAATCCCAGACACACACTCTCTAACTCCCAGACACACACACACACACACACACACACACACACACACACACACACACACACACACACACACACACACACACACACACACACACACACACACAGACACAAACAGTCTCTTCCTCCCAGACACACACACAAACACTGTCTAACTCCCAGACAGACACACACACACTCTCTCTAACTCCCAGCCACACACACAAAGACTCTCTAACTCCCAGACACACACACACACACAGTCTCTAATTCCCAGGCGCAGACACAAACACACTCTAACTCCCACACACGCACACACACACACAAATACTCTCTAACTCCCAGACATACACACAAACACGTTCTTACTCCCAGACACACACACACACTCTCTCTAACTCCTTGACACACACAAACACACACACAACCTCTGTCTAACTCCCAGACACACACAAACACACACTCGAACCACCAGATACACACTCACACACACAAACACTCTCTAACTTCCAGACACACACACACACACTCTTAAACCCACACACACACTCTCTAACTCCCAAACATACACACACACACTTTCTAACTCCCAGTCACACACTCTCTAACTCCCTGACTCACACACACTCTGTAACTCCCAGACACACACACAGACACACTCTCTAACTCCCAGATACACACTCTCTCTCTAACTCCCAGACACACACACACACTCTCTCTAACTCCCTGACTCACACACACTCTCTAACTCCCAGACACACACACAGACACACTCTCTAACTCCCAGATACACACACACTCTGTAACTCCCAGACACAAACACACACACTCTCATATCCCAGGCACACACACACACGGTCTAACTCCCAGACACACACACACACACACACACACACTCTAACACCCAGAAACACTCACACACACACACACACACACACACACACACACACACACTCTAACACCCAGAAACACTCACACACACACACACACACAAACACTCTTTAACTCCCACACACACACAAAATCACTCTCTCTAACTCCCAGACACACACACACAAACACTCTCTAACTCCCAGACACACACACAGACACACACCCTCTTACTCCCACACACACACACTCACTGACTTCCAGACACACACACACTCTCTAACTCCCAGACACAAACACACACACTCTCTAACTCACAGACATAACACACTGTCTAACGCCCAGACACACACACACACACACACACACACACACACACACACACACACACACACACACACACACAAACACACACAAATACTCTCTAACTCCCAGACACACACACAAACACGTTCTTACTCCCAGACACACACACTCACACACTCTCTAACTCTCAGACACACACACACACACTCTCTAACTCCTTGACACACACACACACACAACCTCTGTCTAACTCGCAGACACACACAAACACACACTCGATCTCCCAGATACACACTCACACACACTCTAACTTCCAGACACACACACACACACACACTCTAACTCCCAGACACACACAAACTCTAACTCCCAGACCCACACTCTCTACCTACCACACACAAACGCTCTAACTCCCAGACACACACACACACTCACTCTCTAACTCCCAGACACACACTCTCTAACTACCAGACACATAAACACTCTCTAACTCCCACACACTCACACAAACACTCTCTAACTCCCAGACAGACACCCACACACTCTCTCTAACTCCCAGTCACACACACACACTCTCTAACTACCACACACACACTCTCTACCTCCCACAAAAACACTCTCTAACTCCCAGACACACACACACACTCACTCTCTCACTCCCAGACACACACTCTCTAACTCCCAGACACACACACACTCTAACTCCCACACACACAATCTCTAACTGCCAGACACACACACACACACTCTAACTCCCAGACACACACTCTCTAACTCCTAGACACACACACACACTCTCTTACTCCCAGACACACACACAAACACTCTCTAACTCCCAGACACACACACAACCACTCTCTAATTCCCAGACACACAGACACAAACAGTCTCTTCCTCCCAGACACACACACAAACACTGTCTAACTCCCAGACAGACACACACACACTCTCTCTAACTCCCAGCCACACACACAAAGACTCTCTAACTCCCAGACACACACACACACACACAGTCTCTAATTCCCAGGCGCAGACACAAACACACTCTAACTCCCACACACGCACACACACACACAAATACTCTCTAACTCCCAGACATACACACAAACACGTTCTTACTCCCAGACACACACACACACTCTCTCTAACTCCTTGACACACACAAACACACACACAACCTCTGTCTAACTCCCAGACACACACAAACACACACTCGAACCACCAGATACACACTGACACACACAAACACTCTCTAACTTCCAGACACACACACACACACTCTTAAACCCACACACACACTCTCTAACTCCCAAACATACACACACACACTTTCTAACTCCCAGTCACACACTCTCTAACTCCCTGACTCACACACACTCTGTAACTCACAGACACACACACAGACACACTCTCTAACTCCCAGATACACACTCTCTCTCTAACTCCCAGACACACACACACACTCTCTCTAACTCCCTGACTCACACACACTCTCTAACTCCCAGACACACACACAGACACACTCTCTAACTCCCAGATACACACACACTCTGTAACTCCCAGACACAAACACACACACTCTCATATCCCAGGCACACACACACACGGTCTAACTCCCAGACACACACACACACACACACTCTAACACCCAGAAACACTCACACACACACACACACACACACACACACACACACACACACACACTCTAACACCCAGAAACGCTCACACACACACACACACAAACACTCTTTAACTCCCACACACACACACAATCACTCTCTCTAACTCCCAGACACACACACACAAACACTCTCTAACTCCCAGACACACATACAGACACACACCCTCTTACTCCCACACAGACACACTCACTAACTTCCAGGCACACACACACTCTCTACCTCCCAGACACAAACACACACACTCTCTAACTCACAGACATAACACACTGTCTAACGCCCAGACACACACACACACACACACACACACACACACAAACACACACAAATACTCTCTAACTCCCAGACGCACACACAAACACGTTCTTACTCCCAGACACACACACTCACACACTCTCTAACTCTCAGACACACACACACACACTCTCTAACTCCTTGACACACACACACACACACAACCTCTGTCTAACTCGCAGACACACACAAACACACACTCGATCTCCCAGATACACACTCACACACACTCTAACTTCCAGACACACACACACACACACACACTCTAACTCCCAGACACACACACACTCTAACTCCCAGACACACACTCTCTACCTACCACACACAAACTCTCTAACTCCCAGACACACACACACACTCAGTCTCTAACTCCCAGACACACACTCTCTAACTACCAGACACATAAACACTCTCTAACTTCCAGACACTCACACAAACACTCTCTAACTCCCAGACAGACACCCACACACTCTCCCTAATTCCCAGTCACACACACACACTCTCTAACTACCACACACACACTCTCTACCTCCCACAAAAACACTCTCTAACTCCCAGACACACACACACACTCACTCTCTCACTCCCAGACACACACTCTCTAACTCCCAGACACACACACACTCTAACTCCCACACACACAATCTCTAACTGCCAGACACACACACACACACTCTAACTCCCAGACACACACTCTCTAACTCCCAGACACACACACACACTCACACACACAAACATTCTCTAACTCCCAGACACACACAAACACTCTCTTACTCCCAGACACACACACAAACACTCTCTAATTCCCAGACACACACACAAACACTCTCTAACTCCCAGACACACACACACACACGCTCTCTAACTCCCAGACACACGCACACACACTCTCTAACTTGCAGACATGCACACACGCACTCTCTAACTGCCACACACACACACAAACACTTCCTAAATCCCACACACACACACACACAAACACTCTCTAACTCCCACACACACACACAAACACTCTCTAACTCCCAGACACACACACAAACACTCCCTAACTTCCAGACACACACAGAAATACTCTCTAACTCCCAGACACACACACGAAAACTCTCTAACTCCCAGACACACACACACACTCTCTAACTCCCAGACACACACACACACAATATCTAATTCCCACACACACACACACACAACACTCTCTAAGTGCTGGACACACACACAAACACATTCTAACTCCCAGACACACACACAAACACACACACTAACTCCCAGACATACACTCACACACAGAAACACTCTCTAACTCCCAGAGACACACACACACACTCTCTAAATCCCAGACACTCACTCTCTAACTCCCAGACTCACAGACACACATACTCTCTAACTCCCAGACACACACACACACTCTCTAAATACCAGACACACACACACATACACACACTCTAACTCCCAGATACACACACACACTCATTAACTCCCAGACACACACACACACACACACACACACACACACACACACACACACACACACACACACACACACACACACACACACACACACACACACACACACACACACACACACACTCTCTGACACCCAGACACACACACACACACAATATCTAACTCCCTCACACACACACACAACACCCTCTAGCTGCTGGACACACACACAAACACATGTTAACTCCCAGACACACACACTAACACTCTCTAACTCCCAGACACACACACACACTCTCCCTTACTCCCACACACACACTTTCTAACTCCCACACAGACAAACACACACACTCTCTAACTCCCAGACACACACTGTCTAACACCCAGATACACACACACACTCTAACTCCCACACACACACTCTCTAACTGCCAGACACACACACTCACTCTAACTCCCAGACACACACACACACAAACACTGTCTCTCACTCCCAGACACACACAGACACACTCTCCCTAACTCCCAGACACACACAGACACACTCTCTAACACCCAGACACACACACACACCCTCTAACTTCCAGACACACACACAAACTCTCTAACTCCCACACACACACACAAACACATTCTAACTCCCAGACCCACACAGAAACTCTGTCTAACTCCCAGACACACACACACACTCTCTAATACCCAGACACACACACAAACACTCTCTAACTCCTAGACACACATACACATACAAACACGCTCTAACTCCCAGACACACTCACAAACACTCTCTAACTCCCAGACGCACACAGTCACACACTCTAACTCCACGACACTCACACACACAGTCACTCTCTTACTCCCAGACACACACACACACTCTCTAACCCCAGAAACACACACACGCACACAAACATACACTCTCTAACTCCCAGACACACACACACACAGACACTCTCTAACTCCGAGACACACACACACACACACACACACACACACTCTCTATCTCCCACACACACACTCTCTAACTCCCACACAGACAAACACACACACTGTCTAACTCCCACACACACACTTTCTAACTGCCAGACACACACACTCACATTAACTCCCAGACACACATTCTCTAACTCCCAGACACACACACACACACACACACACACACACACAAACACTCTCTAACTCCCAGACACACACACAAACACTGTCTAACTCCCAGACAGACACACACACACTCTCTCTAACTCCCAGACACATACACACACTCTCTCTAACACCCAGACACACACACACACATTCTAACTCTCAGACACAAACACATACTCTCTTACTCCCAGACACACACACTCTCTAACTCCCACACACACACTCTAACTCCCTCACACACACTGTCAAACTACCAGACACACACACTCTCTCTCTAACTCCCAGACACACACTCTCTAACTCCCAGACACACAGACACACTCTAACTCCCACACACACACTGTCTAACTGCCAGACACACACACACACACACACACGCTAACTCCCAGACACATACTCTCTAACTCACAGACACACACACACACTCACACACACAAACACAAACACTCTCTAACTCCCAGACACACACACACAAACACTCTCTCTAACTCCCAGACACACACACACGTACTCTCTCTAACTCCCAGACACACACACTCTCTCTAACACCCAGACACACACACACTCTCTCTAACTCCCAGACACACACACATAATCTCTCTAACACCCAGACACACACACACACCCTCTAACTTCCAGACGCACACACAAACTCTCTAACTCCCACACACACACACAAACACTCTCTAACTCCCAGACCGACACAGAAACTCTGTCTAACTCCCAGACACACAGACACACACTCTCTAACACACAGACACACACACAAACACTCTCTAACTCACAGACACACACAGACACATACAAACACTCTCTAACTCCCAGACACACTCACAAACACTGTCTAACTCCCAGACACACACAGTCACACACTCTCACACCACGACACTCACACACACACTCACTCTCTTACTCCCAGACACACACACACACACACACACACCCTCTTACCCCAGAAACACACTCACGCACACACACACACACACTCTCTAACTCCCAGACACACACACACACAAACACTCTCTAACTCGATGACACACAGACAGACACTCTATAACTCCCAGACAGACACACACACACACACTCTAACTCCCACACACACACTCTCTAACTCCCACACAGACAAACACACACACTCTCTAACTCCCAGACACACACTCTCTAACACCCAGACACACACACAAACTCTAACTCCCACACACACACTCTCTAACTGCCAGACACACACACTCACTCTAACTCCCAGACACACATTCTCTAACTCCCAGACACACACACACACACACACACACACACACACACACACACACACACACAAACACTCTCTAACTCCCAGACACACTCACAAACACTGTCTAACTCCCAGACACACACAGTCACACACTCTCACTCCACGACACTCACACACACACTCACTCTATTACTCCCAGACACACACACACACACCCTCTAACCCCAGAAACACACTCAGGCACACACACACACACTCTCTAACTCCCAGACACACACGCACAAACACTCTCTAACTCGATGACACACACACAGACACTCTCTAACTCCCAGACAGACACACACACACACTCTCTAACTCCCACACACACACTCTCTAACTCCCACACAGACAAACACACACACTCACTAACTCCCAGACACACACTCTCTAATACCCAGACACACACACAAACTCTAACTCCCACACACACACTCTCTAACTGCCAGACACACACACTCACTCTAACTCCCAGACACACACACACACAAACACTCTCTAACACCCAGACACACACACACACACTCTAACTCTCAGACACACACTCTCTAACTCCCAGACACACACACTCTCTAACTCCCACACACACACTCTCTAACTCCCTCACACACAGTGTCTCACTCCCAGACACACACACTCACTCTCTAACTCCCAGACACACACTCTCTAACTCCCAGACACACAGACACACTCTAACTCCCACACACACACTCTCTAACTGCCAGACACACACACACACACTCTAACTCCCAGACACATACTGTCTAACTCCCGGACACACACACTCACACACACAAACACAGACACTCTCTAACTCCCAGACACACACACACAAACACTCTCTCTAACTCCCTGACACACACACACACACTCTCTCTATGTCCCAGACACACACCCACTCTCTCTAACACCCAGACACACACACACACCCTCTAACTCCCAGACACACACACACACTGTCTAACTCCCACACACAAACACTAACGCTCTCTAACTCCCAGACACAGACAGAAACACTGTCTCACTCCCAGACACACACACACACATGCTCTGTAACTCCCAGACACACACAGAGAGACACATTCTCTAACTCCTAGACACACACACAAAACAATCTCTAACTCCCAGACACACACACACAAACACTCTCTCTCACTCCCAGACACACACAGACACACTCTCTCTAACTCCCAGACACACACACACACTCTCTCTAACAGTCAGACACACACACACACTCTCTAACTCCCACACACACACACAAACAGACTCGAACTCCGAGACATACACACAAACACTGTCTAACTCCCAGACAGACACACACACACTCTCTCTAACTCCCAGACACATACACACACTCTCTCTAACACCCAGACACACACACACACATTCTAACTCTCAGACAGAAACACATACTCTCTAACTCCCAGACACACACACTCTCTAACTCCCACACACACACTCTCTAACTCCCTCACACACACTGTCAAACTCCCAGACACACACACTCTCTCTCTAACTCCCAGACACACACTCTCTAACTCTCAGACACACAGACACACTCTAACTCCCACACACACACTGTCTAACTGCCAGACACACACACACACACACACGCTAACTCCCAGACACATACTCTCTAACTCACAGACACACACACACACTCACACACACAAACACAAACACACTCTAACTCCCAGACACACTTCACAAACACTCTCTAACTCCCAGACGCACACAGTCACACACTCTCACTCCACGACACTCACACACACACTCACTCTCTTACTCCCAGACACACACACACACACACACACACACACACCCTCTAACCCCAGAAACACACTCACGCACACACACACACTCTCTCTAACTCGATGACACACACACAGACACTCTCTAACTCCCAGACAGACACACACACACACTCTCTAACTCCCACACACACACTCTCTAACACCCAGACACACATACAAACTCTAACTCCCACACACACACTCTCTTACTGCCAGACACACACACTCACTCTAACTCCCAGACACACACACACACACCCTCGAACCCCAGAAACACACTCACGCACACACACACACACACTCTCTAACTCCCAGACACACACACACACAAACACTCTCCAACTCGATGACACACACACAGACACTCTCTAACTCCCAGACAGACACACACACACACTCTCTAACTCCAACACACACTCTCTAAAACTCCCACACAGACAAACACACACACTCTCTAACTCCCAGACACACACTCTCCAGCACCCAGACACACACACAAACTCTAACTCCCACACACACACTCTCTAACTGCCAGACACACACACTCACTCTAACTCCCAGACACACATTCTCTAACTCCCAGACACACACACACACACACACACACAAACACTCTCTGACTCCCAGACACACTCACAAACACTGTCTAACTCCCAGACACACACAGTCACACACTCTCACTCCAAGACACTCACACACACACTCACTCTCTTACTCCCAGACACACACACACACACCCTCTAACCCCAGAAACACACTCAGGCACACACACACACACTCTCTAACTCCCAGACACACACACACAAACACTCTCTAACTCGATGACACACACACAGACACTCTCTAACTCCGAGACAGACACACACACACACTCTCTAACTCCCACACACACACTCTCTAACTCCCACACAGACAAACACACACACTCTCTAACTCCCAGACACACACTCTCTAACACCCAGACACACACACAAACTCTAACTCCCACACACACACTCTCTAACTGCCAGACACACACACTCACTCTAACTCCCAGACACACATTCTCTAACTCCCAGACACACAGACACACAAACACTCTCTAACTCCCAGACACACTCACAAACACTGTCTAACTCCCAGACACACACAGTCACACACTCTCACTCCACGACACTCACACACACACTCACTCTCTAACTGCCAGACACACACACTCACTCCAACTCCCAGACACACAAACACGCACAAACACTCTCTAACTCCCAGACAGACACACACACACTCTCTAACTCCCAGACACACACACTCTCTAACTCCCACACACACACTCTCTAACTCCCTCACACACACTGTCTCACTCCCAGACACACACACACACACAGACCCTCTAACCCCAGAAACACACTCATGCACACACACACACTCTCTCTAACTCGATGACACACACACAGACACTCTCTAACTCCCAGACAGACACACACACACACTCTCTAACTCCCACACACACACTCTCTAACTCCCACACAGACAAACACACACACTCTCTAACTCCCACACACACACTCTCTAACACCCAGACACACACACAAACTCTAACTCCCACACACACACTCTCTAACTGCCAGACACACACACTCACTCCAACTCCCAGACACACAAACACACACAAACACTCTCTAACTCCCAGACAGACACACACACACACACTCTCTAACTCCCAGACACACACACTCTCTAACTCCCACACACACACTCTCTAACTTCCTCACACACACTGTCTCACTCCCAGACACACACACTCACTCTCTAACTCCCAGACACACACTCTCTAACTCCCAGACACACAGACACACTCTAACTCGCACACACACACTCTCTAACTGCCAGACACACACACACACACTCTAACTCCCAGACACATACTCTCTAACTCCCAGACACACACACACACTCACACACACAAACACAGACACTCTCTAACTCCCAGACACACACACACAAACACTCTCTCTAACTCCCAGACACACACACACACACACTCTCTCTATGTCCCAGACACACACCCACTCTCTCTAACATCCAGACACACACACACACCCTCTAACTCCCAGACACACACACACACTCTCTAACTCCCACACACATACACTAACACTCTCTAACTCCCAGACACACACAGGAACACTATCTAACTCCCAGACACACACACACACATGCTCTGTAACTCCCAGACACACATACAGAGACACATTCTCTAACTCCCAGACACACACACACACACCCTCTAACCCCAGAAACACACTCAGGCACACACACACACACTCTCTAACTCCCAGACACACACACACAAACACTCTCTAACTCGATGACACACACACAGACACTCTCTAACTCCGAGACAGACACACACACACACTCTCTAACTCCCACACACACACTCTCTAACTCCCACACAGACAAACACACACACTCTCTAACTCCCAGACACACACTCTCTAACACCCAGACACACACACAAACTCTAACTCCCACACACACACTCTCTAACTGCCAGACACACACACTCACTCTAACTCCCAGACACACACACACACAAACACTCTCTAACTCCCAGAAAGACACACACACACTCTCTCTAACTCCCAGACACATACGCACACTCTCTCTAACACCCAGACACACACACACACACACTCTAACTCTCAGACACACACACACACTCTCTAACTCCCAGACACACACACTCTCTAACTCCCACACACACACTCTCTAACTCCCTCACACACACTCTCACTCCCAGACACACACACTCACTCTCTAACTCCCAGACACACACTCTCTAACTCCCAGACACACAGACACACTCTAACTCCCACACACACACTCTCTAACTGCCAGACACACACACACACACTCTAACTCCCAGACACATACTCTCTAACTCCCAGACACACACACACACTCACACACACAAACACAGACACTCTCTAACTCCCAGACACACAGACACACAAACACTCTCTCTAACTCCCAGACACACACACACACACTCTCTCTATGTCCCAGACACACACCCACTCTCTCTAACACCCAGACACACACACACACCCTCTAACTCCCAGACACACACACACACTCTCTAACTCCCACACACACACACTAACACTCTCTAACTCCCAGACACACACAGAAACACTGTCTAACTCCCAGACACACACACACACATGCTCTGTAACTCCCAGACACACACACAGAGACACATTCTCTAACTCCTAGACACACACACAAAACACTCTCTAACTCCCAGACACACACACACAAACACTCTCTCTCACTCCCAGACACACACAGACACACTCTCTCTAACTCCCAGACACACACACACACTCTCTCAAACACCCAGACACACACACACTCTCGAACTCCCACACACACACTAACAGACTCGAACTCCCAGACATACACACAAACAGTCTATAACTCCCAGACACACACACACACTCTCTAACTCCCAGACACACACACACACACAAACTAACTCCCACATACACACACACAACACTCTCTAACTCCCGGACACACCCACAAACACTCTCTAACTGCCAGATACACACACACACATACACTCTCTAACTCTCAGACACACATACAATCATGCACAAACACTCTCTAACACCCACACACACACACAAACACTCTCTAACTCCCAGACAAACACATACACATACAAACATGCTCTAACTCCCAGACACACACATACACATACAAACACTCTCTAACTCCCAGACACACACAGTCTCACACTCTAACTCCAAGACACTCACACACACACTCACTCTCTTACTCCCAGACACACACACACACACACACACACACACTCTCTAACCCCAGAAACACTCTCACGCACACACACTCACACTCTCTAACTCCCAGACACACACACACACAAACACTCTCTAACTCGAAGACACACACAGAGACACTCTGTAACTCCCAGGCACACACACAAACACAACACACTCACTTTACATCCCAAACAAACACACACCCACTCTCTAACTCCCAGACACACACAGTCACACACTCTCACTCCACGACACTCACACACACACTCACTCTCTTACTCCCAGACACACACACACACACGCCCTCTAACCCCAGAAACACACTCACGCACACACACACACTCTCTCTAACTCGATGACACACACACAGACACTCTCTAACTCCCAGACAGACACACACACACACTCTCTAACTCCCACACACACACTCTCTAACTGCCAAACACACACACTCACTCTAACTCCCAGACACACACACACAAACACTCTCTAACTCCCACACAGACACACACACACTCTCTAACTCCCAGACACACACGCTCGCTAACTCCCACACACACACTCTCTAACTCCCTCACACACACTGTCTCACTCCCAGACACACACACTCACTCTCTAACTCCCAGACACACACTCTCTAACTCCCAGACACACAGACACACTCTAACTCCCACACACACACTCTCTAACTGCCAGACACACACACACACACACTCTAACTCCCAGACACATACTCTCTAACTCCCAGACACACACACACACTCACACACACAAACACAGACACTCTCTAACTCCCAGACACACACACACAAACACTCTCTCTAACTCCCAGACACACACACACACACTCTCTCTATGTCCCAGACACACACCCACTCTCTCTAACACCCAGACACACACACACACCCTCGAACTCCCAGACACACACACACACTCTCTAACTCCCACACACACACACTAACACACTCTAACTCCCAGACACACACAGAAACACTGTCTAACTCCCAGACACACACACACACATGCTCTGTAACTCCCAGACACACACAGAGACACATTCTCTAACTCCTAGACACACACACCAAACACTCTCTAACTCCCAGACACACACACAAACACCTTCTCTCACTCCCAGACACACACAGACACACTCTCTCTAACTCCCAGACACACACACACACTCTCTCTAACACCCAGACACACACACACTCTCTAACTCCCACACACACACTAACAGACTCGAACTCCCAGACATACACACACACTCTCTAACTCCCAGACACACACACACACACAAACTAACTCCCACATACACACACACAACACTCTCTAACTCCCGGACACACCCACAAACACTCTCTAACTGCCAGATACACACACACACGTACACTCTCTAACTCTCAGACACACATACAATCATGCACAAACACTCTCTAACACCCACACACACACTCAAACACTCTCTAACTCCCAGACAAACACATTCACATACAAACATGCTCTAACTCCAGACACACACATACACATACAAACACTCTCTAACTCCCAGACACACTCACAAACACTCTCTAACTCCCAGACACACACAGTCTCACACTCTAACTCCAAGACACTCACACACACACTCACTCTCTTACTCCCAGACACACACACACACACACACACACACTCTCTAACCCCAGAAACACTCTCACGCACACACACTCACACTCTCTAACTCCCAGACACACACACACACACAAACACTCTCTAACTCGAAGACACACACACAGACACTCTGTAACTCCCAGGCACACACATACACACGCTTTCTAACTCCCAGACACACACACAAACACAACACACTCACTTTACATCCCAAACAAACACACACCCACTCTCTAATTCCCAGACACACACGCACACATGCACACACACACTCTAACTCCCAGACACACACATACACACACTCTCTAACACCCAGACACACACACACACACACACACACACAGACACACACCCTCTTACTCCCACACACACACACACACACTCTCTAACTCCCAGACACAAACACACACACTTTCTAACTCCCAGACAGAACACACTGTCTAACGCCCAGACACACACACACACACACACACACACACACATTCACACACACACACACACAAAGACTCTCTAACTCCCAGACACACGCACAAAGACTCTCTAATTCCCAGGCACAGACACAAACACACTCTAACTCCCACACACGCACACACCAACACACACACACACACACACACACAGAAATACTCTCTAACTCCCAGACGTACACACAAACGCGTTCTTACTCCCAGACACACACACACACTCTCTCTAACTCCTTGACACACACACACACACACACAACCTCTGTCTAACTCCCAGACACACAAATACACACACTCTAACGTCCAGACACACACACACACACTCTCTAAAACCCACACACACACTTTCTAACTCCCAGACACACACTCTCTAACTCCCAGACTCACACTCTCTAACTCCCTGACTCACACACACTCTCTAACTCCCGACACACACACACACACACACACACTCTCTAACTCCCTGACTCACACACACTCTCTAACTCCCAGACACACACACACACAGACATTCTCTAACTCCCAGATACACACACACTCTCTAAATCCCAGACACAAACACACACACACACACACACACACACACACACACACACAAACACTCTCTAACTCCCAGGCACACACACACTCTCTAACTCCCACACACACACACACACACACACTCTAACTCCCAGAAACACACACACACACACACACACACTCTCTAACCCCAGAAACACTCTCACGCACACACACTCACACTCTCTAACTCCCAGACACACACACACACACAAACACTCTCTAACTCGAAGACACACACACAGACACTCTGTAACTCCCAGGCACACACATACACACGCTTTCTAACTCCCAGACACACACACAAACACAACACACTCACTTTACATCCCAAACAAACACACACCCACTCTCTAATTCCCAGACACACACGCACACATGCACACACACACTCTAACTCCCAGACACACACATACACACACTCTCTAACACCCAGACACACACACACACACACACACACAGACACACACCCTCTTACTCCCACACACACACACACACACACTCTCTAACTCCCAGACACAAACACACACACTTTCTAACTCCCAGACAGAACATACTGTCTAACGCCCAGACACACACACACACACACACACACACACATTCACACACACACACACACAAAGACTCTCTAACTCCCAGACACATGCACAAAGACTCTCTAATTCCCAGGCACAGACACAAACACACTCTAACTCCCACACACGCACACACCAACACACACACACACACACACACACAGAAATACTCTCTAACTCCCAGACGTACACACAAACGCGTTCTTACTCCCAGACACACACACACACTCTCTCTAACTCCTTGACACACACACACACACACACAACCTCTGTCTAACTCCCAGACACACAAATACACACACTCTAACGTCCAGACACACACACACACACTCTCTAAAACCCACACACACACTTTCTAACTCCCAGACACACACTCTCTAACTCCCAGACTCACACTCTCTAACTCCCTGACTCACACACACTCTCTAACTCCCGACACACACACACACACACACACACTCTCTAACTCCCTGACTCACACACACTCTCTAACTCCCAGACACACACACACACAGACATTCTCTAACTCCCAGATACACACACACTCTCTAAATCCCAGACACAAACACACACACACACACACACACACACACACACAAACACTCTCTAACTCCCAGGCACACACACACTCTCTAACTCCCACACACACACACACACACACACTCTAACTCCCAGAAAAACACACACACACACACACACACACACACACACACACACACACACACACACACACACACACACACACACACACACACACACACACACACACAAACTCTAACTCCCAGAGACATACTCACTAATGCCCAGACACACACAAACCCTCTTTAACTCCCACACTCACACACGAACACTCTCTCTAACTCCCAGACACACACACACAAACACTCTCTAACTCCCAGACACACACACACACACTCTAACCCCCAGACACACACACACACTCTATAACTCACAGACACACACACACACTCTCTAACGACCACACACACACTCTCTACATCCCACACAAACACTCTCTAACTCCCAGACACACACACACACTCACTCTCTAACTCTCAGACACACACTTTCTAACTCCCAGACACACACACACACTCTCACTCCCACACACACACTCTCTAACTGCCAGACACACACACACA
>JANJGN010000002.1:71536017-71538517 GCA_026770705.1 Isurus oxyrinchus
ACATACAATCATGCACAAACACTCTCTAACACCCACACACACACACAAACACTCTCTAACTCCCAGACAAACACATACACATACAAACATGCTCTAACTCCCAGACACACACATACACATACAAACACTCTCTAACTCCCAGACACACTCACAAACACTCTCTAACTCCCAGACACACACAGTCTCACACTCTAACTCCAAGACACTCACACACACACTCACTCTCTTACTCCCAGACACTCACACACACACACACACACACACACTCTCTAACCCCAGAAACACTCTCACGCACACACACTCACACTCTCTAACTCCCAGACACACACACACACACAAACACTCTCTAACTCGAAGACACACACACAGACACTCTGTAACTCCCAGGCACACACATACACACGCTTTCTAACTCCCAGACACACACACAAACACAACACACTCACTTTACATCCCAAACAAACACACACCCACTCTCTAATTCCCAGACACACACGCACACATGCACACACACTCTCTAACTCCCAGACACACACATACACACACTCTCTAACACCCAGACACACACACACACACACACACACACACAGACACACACCCTCTTATTCCCACACACACACACACACACACTCTCTAACTCCCAGACACAAACACACACACTTTCTAACTCCCAGACAGAACACACTGTCTAACGCCCAGACACACACACACACACACACACACACACACACACACATTCACACACACACACACACAAAGACTCTCTAACTCCCAGACACACGCACAAAGACTCTCTAATTCCCAGGCACAGACACAAACACACTCTAACTCCCACACACGCACACACCAACACACACACACACACACACACACACAGAAATACTCTCTAACTCCCAGACGTACACACAAACGCGTTCTTACTCCCAGACACACACACACACTCTCTCTAACTCCTTGACACACACACACACACACACAACCTCTGTCTAACTTCCAGACACACACAAACACACACTCGAACTCCCAGATACACACTCACACACACAAACGCTCTCTAACTCCCAGACACACAAATACACACACTCTAACGTCCAGACACACACACACACTCTCTAAAACCCACACACACACTTTCTAACTCCCAGACACACACTCTCTAACTCCCAGACTCACACTCTCTAACTCCCTGACTCACACACACTCTCTAACTCCCGACACACACACACACACACACACAGACTCTCTAACTCCCTGACTCACACACCCTCTCTAACTCCCAGACACACACACACACAGACATTCTGTAACTCCCAGATACACACACACTCTCTAAATCCCAGACACAAACACACACACACACACTCACACACACACACACACACACAAACACTCTCTAACTCCCAGGCACACACACACTCTCTAACTCCCACACACACACACACACACACACTCTAACTCCCAGAAACACACACACACACACACACACACACACACACACACACACACACACACACACACACACACACACACACACACACACACACACACACACACACACAAACTCTAACTCCCAGAGACATACTCACTAATGCCCAGACACACACAAACCCTCTTTAACTCCCACACTCACACACGAACACTCTCTCTAACTCCCAGACACACACACACAAACACTCTCTAACTCCCAGACACACACACACACACTCTAACCCCCAGACACACACACACACTCTATAACTCACAGACACACACTCACACTCTCTAACGACCACACACACACTCTCTACATCCCACACAAACACTCTCTAACTCCCAGACACACACACACACTCTCTCTCTAACTCTCAGACACACACTTTCTAACTCCCAGACACACACACACACTCTAACTCCCACACACACACTCTCTAACTGCCAGACACACACACACACACTCTAACTCCCAGACACACACTCTCTAACTCCCAGACACACACACACACACTCACACACACAAACACTGTCTAACTCCCAGACACACACACAGAGACACATTCTCTATCTCCTGGACACACACACAAAACACTCTCTAACTCCCAGACACACACACACAAACACTCTCTCTCACTCCCAGACACACACAGACACACTCTCTCTAACTCCCAGACACACACACACACTCTCTCTAACACCCAGACACACACACACTCTCTAACTCCCACACACACACTAACAGACTCGAACTCCCAGACATACACACACACTCTCTAACTCCCAGACACACACAGACACACAAACTAACTCCCACATACACACACACAACACTCTCTAACTCCCGGACACACCCACAAACACTCTCTAACTGCCAGATACACGCACACACATACACTCTCTAACTCTCAGACACACATACAATCATGCACAAACACTCTCTAACACCCACACACACACACAAACACTCTCTAACTCCCAGACAAACACATACACATACAAACATGCTCTAACTCCCAGACACACACAT
>JANJGN010000002.1:71541017-71543517 GCA_026770705.1 Isurus oxyrinchus
ACACACACTCTCTAACTCCCAGACACACACACACACTATAACTCCCACACACACACTCTCTAACTCCCAGACACACACACACACAAACACACAAACACGCTCTAACTCCCAGACACACACACACAATCTCTACTGCCAGGCCCACACACACACTCTCTCTAACTCCCACACACACACACACACACACTTTCTCTAACACCCAGACACACACACACACACGCTCTCACACTCCCAGACACGCACACACACACACACAAAGACTCTCTAACTCCTAGACACACACACAAACACTCTCCAACTCCCAGACACACGCACAAACACTCTCTAACTCCCAGACACACACACTCACTCTCTAAATCCCAGACACACACACACACAAACATTCTCTAACTCCCAGACACACACACACAAACACTCTCTAACTCCCAGGCACACACACACACTCTCTAACTCCCAGACACACACACACACAATATCTAACTCCCACACACACACTCACACAACACTCTCTAAGTCCCAGACACACACACCACCACTCTCTAACTCCCAGACACACACACACACACTCTCTAACTCCCAGACACACACACACACACTCTCTAACTCCCAGACACACACACACACACACACTCTCTAACTCCCACACACACTCATAACTCCCAGACACACACACACACAAACACTCTTACTCCCAGACACACACTCTCTAACTCCCAGACACACACACACACTCACACACACAAACACACTCTAACTCCCAGACACACACACACACACACACACACACACACACACACACACACACACACACACACACACACACACACACACACACACACACACACACACACACACAAACACTCTCTGACTCCCAGGCACACACACACATACTCTCTAACTCCCAGACACACACACTAACACTCGCTAAATACCTGACACACACACACACACAATCTAACTCCCAGATACACACACACACTCTCTAACTCCCAGACACACACACACGCACACTCACACACACAAACACTCACTCTAACTCCCAGACACACACACACACAATCTTACTCCCAGACACGCACACAAACTCTCGCTAACTCCCAGACACACACACAAAAACTCTCTAACTCCCAGACAGACACTAACACACACTCTCTCTCTAACTCCCAGACACACACACAAACTCTCTAACTCCCACACACACACTCTCTAACTCCCAGACACACACACACACTCACACACAGAAACATTGTCTAACTCCCAGACACACACACACTAACACTCTCTCTAACTCCCAGACACACACACACACACTCTCTGTAACTCACAGACACACACACACACTCTCTCTAACACCCAGACACACACACACACGCACACACACTCTCTAACTCCCAGACACACACACACACACACCTTCTATCTCCCAGACACACGCACACACACTCTCTAACTCCCAGACACACACACACACACACACTCTCTAACTCCCAGACACACTCACACACTCTCTCTAAATCCCAGACACACGCGCACACTCTTTAACACCCAGACACACAAACCCACACTCTCTAACTCCCACACACACACACGCACACACACACTCACTCACACACACAAACACACACTCTAACTCCCAGACACACACACACACAATCTCTAACTCCCAGACACACACACTAACACTCGCTAACTCCCACACACACACACACACTCTCTAAATACCTGACCCACACACACACATTATAAATGCCAGACACACACTCACGCACACTCTAACTCCCAGACACACACTCTCTATCTCCCAGACACACACACACACACCACACACACACGAACACTCTCTAACTCCCAGACTCACACACAAACACTCTCTAACTCCCAGACAGAAAAACACACACACTCTCTTACTCCCAGACACACACACACACTCTAACTCCCACACACACACTCTCTAAATGCTAGACACACACACACACACACACACACACTCTAACTCCCAGACACACACTCTCTAACTCCCAGACACACACACACACAAACACTCTCTAACTCCCAGAAACACACACTAACACTCGCTAACTCCCAGACACACACACTCTCTAATACCAGTCCCACACACACACACACACACTCTAACTCCCAGATACACACCCACACTCTCTAACTCCCACACACACACACACACTCTGACTGCCAGACACACACTCTCTATCTCCCAGACATACACACACACACACACACACACACACAAACAATCTCTAACTCCCTGACAGACACACAAACACTCTCTCACTCCCAGACACACACAGACACTTTCTCTCTCACTCCCAGACACACACGCACACTACCTCTCTAACTCCCAGACACACACTCTCTTTACTCCCAGACACACACACACACTCTAACTCCCACACACACACGCTCTAACTCCCAGACACACACACACACACTCACACACACAAACACTGTCTAACTCTGAGACACACACACACACACTCTC
>JANJGN010000002.1:71558517-71561017 GCA_026770705.1 Isurus oxyrinchus
ACACACACTCTCTAACTCCCAGACACACACACACTCACTCTCTAACTCCCAGACACACACTCTCTAACACCGAGACACACACACAGACTCTAACTCCCACACACAAACTCTCTAACTGCCAGACACACACACACACACACACACACAAACACTCTCTAACTCCCAGACAGACACACAAACCCTGTCCAACTCCCAGACAGACACACACACACTCTCTCTCACTCCCAGACACACACGCACACTAACTCTCTAACTCCCAGACACACACTCTCTTAACTCCCAGACACACACACACTCTAACGCCCACACACACACTCTCTAACTCCCAGACACACACACACACTCACACACACAAACACTCTCTAACTCTCAGACACACACATAAACACTCTGTAACTCCCAGACACACACACACACTCTCTCTAACACCCAGACACACACACACACACAGGCACACACACTCTCTAACTCCCAGACACACACACACACTCTCTTACTCCCAGACACACGCACACACTCTCTTACTCCCAGACACACACAGACATACTCTCTAACTGCCACACATACACACACTCTCTAAATCACACACACACACACACACAAACACTCTCTTACTCCCAGACACACACACAAACACTCTCTAACTCCCACTCACACACACAAACACTCTTTAACTCCCAGACACACACACAAAAACTCCCTAACTCCCAGACACACACACAAAAACTCTCTAACTCCCAGGCACACACACACACTCTCTAACTCCCAGACAAACACACACACCATATCTAACTCCCACACACACACACAACACTCTCGAACTCCCAGACACACACACAGACACACTCTAACTCCCTGGCACACACACACACAACACACACACACAAACACTCTCTATGTCCCAGACACACACACAAACACTCTCTAACTCCCAGACACACACTCTCTAACTCTCAGACACACACACACACACTCTCTCTAATTCCCAGAAACACACTAACACTCTCTCTAACACACAGACACACACACACACTCTCTAACTCCCACACACACACTCTCTAACTCCCACACACACACTCATAACTCCCAGACACACACACACACACACACACTCTCTAACTCCCACACACACACTCTCTAACTCACAGACACACGCACACACTCACACACACAAACACTCTCTAAATACCAGATCCACACACACACACAATCTAACTCCCAGATACACACACACACTCTCTAACTCCCAGACACACACACACACACACACACACACACTCACACACACAAACACACACTCTAACTCCCAGACACACACACACACACAATCTCTTACTCCCAGACACACACGCACACACTCTCTTACTCCCACACACAAACTCCCTAACTCCCAGACAGAGAAACACACATGTTCTCTAACTCCCAGACACACACTCTCTAACACCCAGACACTCACACAGACTCTAACTCCCACACACACACTCTCTAACTGCCAGGCACACACACACACACACACACACACTCTAACTGCCAGACACACACTCTCTATCTCCCAGACACACACACACACACACACACACACACAAACACTCTCTAACTCCCAGACAGACACACAAACACTCTCTTACTCCCAGACAGACACACACACACTCTCTCTCACTCCCAGAAACACACGCACACTAACTCTCTAACTCCCAGACACACACTCTCTTAACTCCCAGACACACACACACTCTAACTCCCACACACACACTCTCTAACTCCCAGACACACACACACACTCACACACACAAACACTGTCTAACTCTCAGACACACACATAAACACTCTCTAACTCGCAGACACACACACACTCCCTCTCACACCCAGACACACACACACACACACGCACACACACACTCTAACTCCCAGACACACACACACACACAAACTCTCTAACTCCCAGACACACGCACACACACACTCTCTAACTCCCAGACACACGCACACACTCTAACTCCCAGACACACACAGACACATTCTCTAACTGCCACACAGACACACACTCTCTAAATCACACACACACACACACACACACAAACACTCTCTTACTCCCAGACACACACACAACACTCTCTAACTCCCACTCACACACACAAACACTCTCTAACTCCCAGACACACACACAAAGACTCCCTAACTCCCAGACACACACACAAAAACTCTCTAACTCCCAGGCACCCACACAGACTCTCTAACTCCCAGACAAACACACACACAATATCTAACTCCCACACACACACACACACAACACTCTCTAACTCCCGGACACACACGCAAACATTCTCAAACTCCCAGACACACACACAGACAGTCTCTAACTCCCTGGCACACACACACACAACACACAAATACAAACACTCTCTAACTCCCAGACACACACACACACACAATCTAACTCCCAGATACACACACACACTCTCTAACTCACACACACACACACACACACACACACACACAC
>JANJGN010000002.1:71566017-71571017 GCA_026770705.1 Isurus oxyrinchus
CTCTAACTCCCAGACACACACACAAACACTCTCTAACTCCCAGACAGACACACACACACTCTCTGTAACTCCCAGACACACACACAAACTCTCTAACTCCCACACACACACTCTCTAACTCCCAGACACACACACACTCACTCTCTAACTCCCAGACACACACTCTCTAACACCGAGACACACACACAGACTCTAACTCCCACACACAAACTCTCTAACTGCCAGACACACACACACACAAACACAAACACTCCCTAACTCCCAGACAGACACACAAACACTGTCTAACTCCCAGACAGACACACACACACTCTCTCTCACACCCAGACACACACGCACACTAACTCTCTAACTCCCTGAAACACACTCTCTTAACTCCCAGACACACACACACTCTAATGCCCACACAGACACTCTCTAACTCCCAGACACACACACACACTCACACACACAAACACTCTCTAACTCTCAGACACACACATAAGCACTGTCTAACTCCCAGACAAACACACACACTCTCTCTAACACCCAGACACACACACACACACACGCACACACACTCTCTAACTCCCAGACACACACACACACTCTCTAACTCCCAGACACACGCACACACTCTCTTACTCCCAGACACACACAGACATACTCTCTAACTGCCACACAGACACACACTCTCTAAATCACACACACACACACACACACACACACAAACACTCTCTTACTCCCAGACACACACACAAACACTCTCTAACTCCCACTCACACACACAAACACTCTTTAACTCCCAGACACACACAAAAAAACTCCCTAACTCCCAGACACACACACAAAAACTCTCTAACCCCCAGGCACACACACACACTCTCTAACTCCCAGACAAACACACACACAACACTCTCTAACTCCCGGACACATACACAAACACTCTCGAACTCCCGGACCACACACAGACACACTCTAACTCCCTGGCACACACACACACAACACACACACACAAACACTCTCTAAGTCCCAGACACACACACAAACACTCTCTAACTCCCAGGCACACACACACACTCTCTAACTCCCAGACAAACACACAAATACACTCTCTAACTCCCAGACACACACACACACACACACTCTAAGTCCCAGACACACACTCACACACACAAACACTCTCTAACCCCCAGACACACACACACACATTCTCTAACTCCCAGACACACACTCTCTAACTCCCAGACACACACACATACACTCTCTCTAATTCCCAGAAACACACACACACTCTCTCTAACACACAGACACACACACACACACACACACACTCTAACTCCCAGACACACACACGCACACACACACAATCACTCCCTAACTCCCAGACAGACACACAAACACTGTCTAACTCCCAGACAGACACACACACACTCTCTCCCACTCCCAGACACACACGCACACTAACTCTCTAACTCCCAGACACACACTCTCTTAACTCCCAGACACACACACACTCTAACGCCCACACACACACTCTCTAACTCCCAGACACACACACACAAACTCACACACACAAACACTCTCTAACTCTCAGACACACACATAAACACTCTCTAACTCCCAGACACACGCACACACTCTCTCTAACACCCAGACACACAGCACACACACACACACACACACTCTCTTACTCCCAGACACACACACAAACACTCTCTAACTCCCACTCACACACACAAACACTCTTTAACTCCCAGACACACACTCAAAAACTCCCTAACTCCCAGACACACACACAAAAACTCTCTAACTCCCAGGCACACACACACACTCTCTAACTCCCAGACAAACACACACACAATATCTAACTCCCACACACACACACACACAACACTCTCTAACTCCCGGACACATACACAAACACTCTCGAACTCCCAGACACACACACAAACACTCTAACTCCCTGGCACACACACACACAACACACACACACAAACACTCTCTAAGTCCCAGACACACACACAAACACTCTCTAATTCCCAGACACACACACATACACTCTCTCTAATTCCCAGAAACACACACACACTCTCTCTAACACACAGACACACACACACACACACACACTCTAACTCCCAGACACACACACACACACTCTCTAACTCCCACACACACACTCTCTAACTCCCACACACACACTCATAACTCCCAGACACACACATACACACACTCTCTAACTCCCAGACACACACTCTGTAACTCGCAGGCACACACACACACTCTAACTCCCAGACACACGCTCTCTAACTCCCAGACACACACACACACACAAACACACAAACACGCTCTAACTTCCAGACACACACACAAACACTCTCCCTAACTCCCAGACACACACACACACTCTCTAACTGCCAGGCACACACACACACTCTCTCTCACTACCACACACACACACACTTTCTCTAACACCCAGACACACACACACACACACGCTCTCACACTCCCAGACACGCACACACACACACAGACTCTCTAACTCCTAGACACACACACAAACACTCTCTAACTCCCCGACACACACACAAACACTCTCTAAATCCCAGACACACGCACAAACACTCCCTTACTCCCAGACACACACACAAACACTCCCTTACTACCAGACACACACACAAACACTCTCTAACTCCCAGATACACACACAAAATCTCTAACTCCCACACACACACTCTCTAACTCCCAGACACACGCACACACTCTCTTACTCCCAGACACACACAGACATACTCTCTAACTGCCACACAGACACACACTCTCTAAATCACACACACACACACACAACACAAACACTCTCTTACTCCCAGACACACACACAAACACTCTCTAACTCACACTCACACACACAAACACTCTTTAACTCCCAGACACACACACAAAAACTCTCTAACTCCCGGACACATACACAAATACTCTCGAACTCCCAGAGACACACACAGACACACTCTAACTCCCTGGCACACACACACACAACACACACACACATACACTCTCTAAGTCCCAGACACACACACAAACACTCTCTAACTCCCAGACACACACACACACACTCTCTTACTCCCAGACACACACTCTCTAACTCCCAGACACACACACATACACTCTCTCTAATTCCCAGAAACACACACACACTCTCTCTAACACACAGACACACACACACACACTCTCTAACTCCCACACACACACTCTCTAACTCCCACACACACACTCATAACTCCCAGACACACACATACACACACTCTCTTACTCCCAGACACACACTCTGTAACTCGCAGACACACACACACACCCTAACTCCCACACGCACACTTTCTAACATCCAGACACACACACTAACACTCGAACTCCCAGACACACGCTCTCTAACTCCCAGACACACACACACACACAAACACACAAACACGCTCTAACTCCCAGACACACACACAATCACTCTCTCTAACTTCCAGACAAACACACACTCTCTCTAACTACCACACACACACACACTTTCTCGAAAACCCAGACACACACACACACACACGCTCTCACACTCCCAGACACGCACACACACACTCTCTTACTCCCAGACACACACTCTCTAACTCCCAGACACACACACATACACTCTCTCTAATTCCCAGAAACACACACACACTCTCTCTAACACACAGACACACACACACACACTCTCTAACTCCCACACACACACTCTCTAACTCCCACACACACACTCATAACTCCCAGACACACACATACACACACTCTCTTACTCCCAGACACACACTCTGTAACTCGCAGACACACACACACACCCTAACTCCCACACACACACTTTCTAACATCCAGACACACACACTAACACTCGAACTCCCAGACACACGCTCTCTAACTCCCAGACACACACACACACACAAACACACAAACACGCTCTAACTCCCAGACACACACACAATCACTCTCTCTAACTTCCAGACAAACACACACACTCTCTAACTGCCAGGCACACACATACACTCTCTCTAACTACCACACACACACACACTTTCTCGAAAACCCAGACACACACACACACACACACGCTCTCACACTCCCAGACACGCACACACACACACAGACTCTCTAACTCCTTGACACACACACAAACACTCTCTAACTACCCGACACACACACAAACACTCTCTAAATCCCAGACACACGCACACACACTCTCTAACTCCCAGACACACACACACATACTCTCTAACTCCCACACGCACACACTCACTCTCTAAATGCCAGACACACGCACACACAAACACACTCTAACTCCCACACGCACACACAAACATTTTCTAACTCCCAGACACACACACACAAACACTCTCTAACTCCCAGACACACACACACACGCTCTCTGTCTCCCACACACACACACACACACACACTCTCTAACTCCTAGACACACACACAAACACTCTCTGACTCCCAGACACACGCACAAACACTCTCTAAATCGCAGACACACACACACACACACGCACACACACACTCTCTAACTGCCACACACACACACACTCCCTAACTCCCAGATACACATACACACACAAACACTCTCTAACTCCAACACACACACACAAACACTCTCTAACTCCCAGACACACACACAAACACTCCCTTACTCCCAGACACACACTCAACCACTCTCTAAGTCCCAGACACACACACAAAAACTCTCTAGCTCCCAGACACACACACACACTCTCTAACTCCCAGACAAACACACACACAATATCTAACTCCCACACACACAGACACAACACTCTCTAACTCCCGGACACACACACAAACACTCTCTAACTCCAACACACACACACAAACACTCTCTAACTCCCAGACACACACACAAACACTCCCTTACTCCCAGACACACACTCAACCACTCTCTAAGTCCCAGACACACACATAAAAACTCTCTAACTCCCGGACACACACACAAA
>JANJGN010000002.1:71578517-71581017 GCA_026770705.1 Isurus oxyrinchus
ACCCAGACACACACACACACACACGCACACACACTCTCTAACTCCCAGACACACACACACACACACTCTCTAACTCCCAGACACACACACAACACTCTCGAACTCCCAGACACACACACAGACACACTCTAACTCCCTGGCACACACACACACAACACACACACACAAACACTCTCTATGTCCCAGACACACACACAAACACTCTCTAACTCCCAGACACACACACACACACTCTAAGTCCCAGACACACACACACACACAAACACTCTCTAACTCCCAGACACACAGACACACACACACTCTCTAACTCCCAGACACACACTCTCTAACTCTCAGACACACACACACACACTCTCTCTAATTCCCAGAAACACACACACACTCTCTCTAACACACAGACACACACACACACTCTCTAACTCCCACACACACACTCTCTAACTCCCACACACACACTCATAACTCCCAGACACACACACACACACACACTCTCTAACTCCCACACACACACTCTCTAACTCACAGACACACGCACACACTCACACACACAAACACTCTCTGACTCCCAGACACACACACACACACTCTCTAACTCCCAGACACACACACTAACACTCGCTAACTCCCAGACACACACACACACACTCTCTAAATACCAGATCCACACACACACACAATCTAACTCCCAGATACTCACACACACTCTCTAACTCCCAGACACACACACACAAACACACACTCTAACTCCCAGACACACACACACACACAATCTCTTACTCCCAGACACACACGCACACACTCTCTTACTCCCACACACAAACTCTCTAACTCCCAGACAGACAAACACACATGTTCTCTAACTCCCAGACACACACTCTCTAACACCCAGACACTCACACAGACTCTAACTCCCACACACACACTCGCTAACTGCCAGACACACACACACACACACACACACTCTCTAACTCCCAGACACACGCACACACTCTCTAACTCCCAGACACACACAGACACACTCTCTAACTGCCACACAGACACTCACTCTCTAAATCACACACACACACACACACACACACAAACACTCTCTTACTCCTAGACACACACACAAACACTCTCTAACTCCCACTCACACACACAAACACTCTCTAACTCCCAGACACACACACAAAGACTCCCAACTCCCAGACACACACACAAACACTCTCTAACTCCCAGACACACACACAAAAACTCTCTAACTCCCAGGCACACAAACACACTCTCTAACTCCCAGACAAACACACACACAATATCTAACTCCCACACACACACACACAACACTCTCTAACTCCCGGACACACACACACACACACACAATCTAACTCCCAGATACACACACACACTCTCTAACTCCCACACGCACACACACACACTCACACACACTCTAACTCCCTGACACACACACACACAATCTCTTACTCCCAGACACACACACAAACACTCTCTAACTCCCAGACAGACACACAGACACTCTCTCTAACTCCCAGACACACACACAAAATCTCTAACTCCCACACACACACTCTCTAACTCCCAGACACACACACACTCACTCTCTAAATCCCAGACACACACTCTCTAACACCGAGACACACACACAGACTCTAACTCCCACACACAAACTCTCTAACTGCCAAACACACACACACACACACACACACACACAAACACTCTCTAACTCCCAGACAGACACACAAACACTGTCCAACTCCCAGGCAGACACACACACACTCTCTCTCACTCCCAGACACACACGCACACTAACTCTCTAACTCCCAGACACACACTCTCTTAACTCCCAGACACACACACACTCTAACGCCCACACACACACTCTCTAACTCCCAGACACACACACACACTCACACACACAAACACTCTCTAACTCTCAGACACACACATAAACACTCTCTAACTCCCAGACACACACACACACTCTCTCTAACACCCAGACACACACACACACACAGGCACACACACTCTCTAACTCCCAGACACACACACACACTCTCTTACTCCCAGACACACGCACACACTCTCTTACTCCCAGACACACACAGACATACTCTCTAACTGCCACACATACACACACTCTCTAAATCACACACACACACACACACAAACACTCTCTTACTCCCAGACACACACACAAACACTCTCTAACTCCCACTCACACACACAAACGCTCTTTAACTCCCAGACACACACACAAAAACTCCCTAACTCCCAGACACACACACAAAAACTCTCTAACTCCCAGGCACACACACACACTCTCTAACTCCCAGACACACACTCTCTAACTCTCAGACACACACACACACACTCTCTCTAATTCCCAGAAACATACACACACTCTCTCTAACACACAGACACACACACACACTCTCTAACTCCCACACACACACTCTCTAACTCCCACACACACACTCATAACTCCCAGACACACACACACACA
>JANJGN010000002.1:71588517-71596017 GCA_026770705.1 Isurus oxyrinchus
TCTAATTCCCAGACACACACACATACACTCTCTTACTCCCAGACACACACTCTCTAACTCCCAGACACACACACATACACTCTCTCTAATTCCCAGAAACACACACACACTCTCTCTAACACACAGACACACACACACACACACACACACTCTAACTCCCAGACACACACACACACACTCTCTAACTCCCACACACACACTCTCTAACTCCCACACACACACTCATAACTCCCAGACACACACATACACACACTCTCTAACTCCCAGACACACACTCTGTAACTCGCAGACACACACACACACTCTAACTCCCACACACAAATTTTCTAACATCCAGACACACACACTAACACTCTAACTCCCAGACACACGCTCTCTAACTCCCAGACACACACACACACACAAACACACAAACACGCTCTAACTTCCAGACACACACACAAACACTCTCTCTAACTCCCAGACACACACACACACTCTCTAACTGCCAGGCACACACACACACTCTCTCTCACTACCACACACACACACACTTTCTCTAACACCCAGACACACACACACACACACGCTCTCACACTCCCAGGCACGCACACACACACACAGACTCTCTAACTCCTAGACACACACACAAACACTCTCTAAATCCCAGACACACGCACAAACACTCTCTAACTCCCAGACACACACACAAACACTCTCTAAGTCCCAGACACACACTCACACACACACACTCTCTAACTCCCAGAGACACACTCTCTCACTCCCAGACACACACATACACACTCTCTCTAATTCCCAGAAACACACACACACTCTCTCTTACACACAGACACACACACACACACTCTATGTCCCAGACACACACTCACACACACAATCACTCTCTAACTCCCAGACACACACACACACACTCTCTAACTCCCAGACACACACTCTCTAACTCCCAGACACACACACACACACTCTCTCTAATTCCCAGAAACACACACACACTGTCTAACACACAGACACACACACACACTCTCTAACTCCCACACACACATTCTCTAATTCCCACACACACACTCATAACTCCCAGACACACGCACACCCACACACTCTCTAACTCCCAGACACACACTCTCTAACTCACAGACACACACACACACTCACACACAGAAACACTCTCTGACTCCCAGACACACACACACATACTCTCTAACTCCCAGACACACACACTAACACTCGCTAACTCCCAGACACACACACACACACACTCTCTAAATACAAAACCCACACACACAGATAATCTAACTCCCAGATACACACACACACTCTCTAACTCCCAGACACACACACACACACACACACTCACACACACTCACACACACAAACACACACTCTAACTCCCAGACACACACGCACACACTCTCTTACTCCCACACACAAACTCTCTAACTCCCAGACAGACAAACACACATACTCTCTAACTCCCAGACACACACTCTCTAACATCCAAACACACACACACACTCTAACTGCCAGACACACACACACACACACACACACACACACACACTCTAACTGCCAGACACACACTCTCTATCTCCCAGACACACACACACACACACACACACACACAAACACTCTCTAACTCCCAGACAGACACACAAACACTCTCTTACTCCCAGACAGACACACACACACTCTCTCTCACTCCCAGACACACACGCACACTAACTCACTAGCTCCCAGACACACACTCTCTTAACTCCCAGACACACACACACTCTAACTCCCACACACACACTCTCTAACTCCCAGACACACACACACACTCACACACACAAACACTCTCCAACTCTCAGACACACACATAAACACTCTCTAACTCCCAGACACACACACACACTCTCTCTAACACCCAGACACACACACACACACACACACTCTCTAACTCCCAGACACACACACACACACTCTCTAACTCCCAGACACACGCACACACACACTCTCTAACTCCCAGACACATGCACACACTCTCTAACTCCCAGACACACACAGACACACTCTCTAACTGCCACACAGACACACACTCTCTAAATCACACACACAAACACTCTCTTACTCCCAGACACACAGACAAACACTCTCTAACTCTCACTCACGCACACAAACACTCTCTAACTCCCAGACACACATACAAAGACTCCCTAACTCCCAGACACACACACAAACACTCTCTAACTCTCAGACACACACATAAACACTCTCTAACTCCCAGACACACACACATACTCTCTCTAACACCCAGACACACACACACACACACGCACACACAGTCTCTAACTCCCAGACACACGCACACACTCTCTTACTCCCAGACACACACAGACATACTCTCTAACTGCCACACAGACACACACTCTCTAAATCACACACACACACACACACAACACAAACACTCTCTTACTCCCAGACACACACACAAACACTCTCTAACTCCCACTCACACACACAAACACTCTTTAACTCCCAGACACACACACAAAAACTCCCTAACTCCCAGACACACACACAAAAACTCTCTAACTCCCAGGCACACACACACACTCTCTAACTCCCAGACAAACACACACACAATATCTAACTCCCAGACACACACACACACACAGCACTCTCTAACTCCCGGACACATACACAAACACTCTCGAACTCCCAGAGACACACACAGACACACTCTAACTCCCTGGCACACACACACACAACACACACACACATACACTCTCTAAGTCCCAGACACACACACAAACACTCTCTAACTCCCAGACACACACACACACACTCTCTTACTCCCAGACACACACTCTCTAACTCCCAGACACACACACATACACTCTCTCTAATTCCCAGAAACACACACACACTCTCTCTAACACACAGACACACACACACACACTCTAACTCCCAGACACACACACACACACTCTCTAACTCCCACACACACACTCTCTAACTCCCACACACACACTCATAACTCCCAGACACGCACATATACACACTCTCTTACTCCCAGACACACACTCTGTAACTCGCAGACACACACACAAACCCTAACTCCCACACACACACTTTCTAACATCCAGACACACACACTAACACTCGAACTCCCAGACACACGCTCTCTAACTCCCAGACACACACACACACACAAACACACAAACACGCTCTAACTCCCAGACACACACACAAACACTCTCTCTAACTTCCAGACAAACACACACACTCTCTAACTGCCAGGCACACACACACTCTCTCTCTAACTACCACACACACACACACTTTCTCGAAAACCCAGACACACACACACACACACGCTCTCACACTCCCAGACACGCACACACACACACAGACTCTCTAACTCCTAGACACACACACAAACACTCTCTAACTCCCCGACACACACACAAACACTCTCTAAATCCCAGACACACGGACAAACACTCTCTAACTCCCAGACACACACACACATACTCTCTAACTCCCACACGCACACACTCACTCTCTAAATGCCAGACACACGCACACACAAACATTTTCTAACTCCCAGACACACACACACAAACACTCTCTAACTCCCAGACACACACACACACGCTCTCTATCTCCCACACACACACACATACACACTCTCTGACTCCCAGACACACGCACAAACACTCTCTAAATCCCAGACACACACACACACAGACGCACACACACACTCTCTAACTGCCACACACACACACTCTCTCTAACTCCCAGATACACATACACACACAAACACTCTCTAACTCCAACACACACACACAATCACTCTCTAACTCCCAGACACACACACAAACACTCCCTTACTCCCGGACACACACTCAAACACTCTCTAAGACCCAGACACACACACAAAAACTCTCTAGCTCCCAGATACACACACAAACTCTCTAACTCCCAGACAAACACACACACAATATCTAACTCCCACACACACAGACACAACACTCTCTAACTCCCGGACACACACACAAACACTCTCTAAGTCCCAGACACACACACACACACTCTCTAACTCCCTGGCATACACACACACACACACACACACACACACACACACACACACACACACACACACACACACACACACACACACACACACACACACACACACACACACACACACACACACACACACACACACACACACACACACACAATCACTCTCCAAGTCCCACGCACACACACAAACACTCTCTAACTCCCACTCGCACACACAAACATTCTCTAACTCCCAGACACACACACAAAGACTCCCTAACTCCCAGACACACACACAAACACTCTCTAACTCCCAGACACACACACAGAAACTCTCTAACTCCCAGGCACACACACACACTCTCTAACTCCCAGACAAACACACACACAATATCTAACTCCCACACACACACACACACAACACTCTCTAACTCCCGGACACACACACAAACATTCTCGAACTCCCAGACACACACACAGACACTCTCTATCTCCCTGGCACACACACACACAACACACACACACAAACACTCTCTAAGTCCCAGACACACACACACACACTCTCTAAATACCTGACACACACACACACACAATCTAACTCCCAGATACACACACACACTCTCTCACTCCCAGACACACACACACACACACACTCACACACACAAACACACACTCTAACTCTCAGACACACACACACAAAATCTCTTACTCCCAGACACACACACAAACTCTCTCTAACTCCCAGACACACACACAAACACTCTCTAACTCCCAGACAGACACACACACTCTCTCTCTAACTCCCAGACACACACACAAACTCACTAACTCCCACACACAGAGTCTCTAACTCCCAGACACACAAACACTCACTCTCTAACTCCCAGACACACACTCTCTAACACCGAGACACACACACAGACTCTAACTCCCACACAGAAACTCTCTAACTGCCAGACACACACACACACACACACACACAAACACTTTCTAACTCCCAGACAGACACACACACACTCTCTCTCACTCCCAGACACACACGCCCACTAACTCTCTAACTCCCAGACACACACACACTCTAACGCCCACACACACACTCTCTAACTCCCAGACACACACACACACTCACACACACAAACACTCTCTAACTCTCAGACACACACATAAACACTCTCTAACGCCCAGACACACACACACACCCTCTCTCTAACACCCAGGCACACACACACACGCACACACACTCTCTAACTCCCAGACACACGCACATACTCTCTTACTCCCAGACACACACAGACATACTCTCTAACTGCCACACAGACACACACTCTCTAAATCACACACACACACACACACACACACACACACACACACACACACACACACACACACACACACACACACACACACACACACACACACACACACACACACACACACACACACACACACACACACACACACACACACAAAAACTCCCTAACTCCCAGACACACACACAAAAACTCTCTAACTCCCAGGCACACACACACACTCTCTAACTCCCAGACAAACACACACACAATATCTAACTCCCAAACACACACACACACAATACTCTCTAAATCCCGGACACATGCACAAACACTCTCGAACTCCCAGACACACGCACAGACACACTCTTTCTCCCTGGCACACACACACACAACACACACACACAAACACTCTCTAAGTCCCAGACACACACACAAACACTCTCTAACTCCCAGACACACACACACACACACACACTCTCTTACTCCCAGACACACACTCTCTAACTCCCAGACACACACACATACACTCTCTCTAATTCCCAGAAACCCACACACACTCTCTCTAACACACAGACACACACACACACACACACACACACACTCTAACTCCCAGACACACACACACACACACACACACACTCTCTAACTCCCACACACACACTCTCTAACTCCCACATACACACTCATAACTCCCAGACACACACATACACACACTCTCTAACTCCCAGACACACACTCTGTAACTCGCAGACACACACACACACTCTAACTCCCACACACACATTTTCTAACATCCAGACACACACACTAACACTCTAACTCCCAGACACACGCTCTCTAACTCCCAGACACACACACACACACAAACACACAAACACGCTCTAACTCCCAGACACACACACAAACACTCTCTCTAACTCCCAGACACACACACACACTATCCAACTGCCAGGCACACACACACACTCTCTCTAACTACCACACACACACACACTTTCTCTAACACCCAGACACACACACACACACACGCTCTCACACTCCCAGACACGCATACACACACACAGACTCTCTAACTCCTAGACACACACACAAATACCCTCTAACTCCCCGACACACACACAAACACTCTCTAAATCCCAGACACACGCACAAACACTCTCTAACTCCCAGACACACACACGCACACACTCTCTAACTCCCACACGCACACACTCACTCTCTAAATGCCAGACACACGCACACACAAACACACTCTAACTCCCACACGCACACACAAACATTTTCTAACTCCCAGACACACACACACAAACACTCTCTAACTCCCAGACACACACACACACGCTCTCTGTCTCCCACACACACACACACACACACACTCTCTAACTCCTAGACACACACACAAACACTCTCTGACTCCCAGACACACGCACAAACACTCTCTAAATCGCAGACACACACACACACACACGCACACACACACTCTCTAACTGCCACACACACACACACTCCCTAACTCCCAGATACACATACACACACAAACACTCTCTAACTCCAACACACACACACAAACACTCTCTAACTCCCAGACACACACACAAACACTCCCTTACTCCCAGACACACACTCAACCACTCTCTAAGTCCCAGACACACACACAAAAACTCTCTAGCTCCCAGACACACACACACACTCTCTAACTCCCAGACAAACACACACACAATATCTAACTCCCACACACACAGACACAACACTCTCTAACTCCCGGACACACACACAAACACTCTCTAACTCCAACACACACACACAAACACTCTCTAACTCCCAGACACACACACAAACACTCCCTTACTCCCAGACACACACTCAACCACTCTCTAAGTCCCAGACACACACACAAAAACTCTCTAACTCCCGGACACACACACAAACACTCTCTAACTCCCAGACACACACACACACACTCTCTAACTCCCTGGCATACACACACACACACACACACACACACACACACAAACAATCACTCTCCAAGTCCCACGCACACACACAAACACTCTCTAACTCCCAGACACACACACACACACACACTCTCTAACTTCCAGACACACACACACACACACACTCTCTAACTCCTTGACACACATACACACACACAACCTCTCTC
>JANJGN010000002.1:71608517-71613517 GCA_026770705.1 Isurus oxyrinchus
ACTCACACACACAAACACTCTCTGACTCCCAGACACACACACACATTCTCTCTAACTCCCAGACACACACACTAACACTCGCTAACTCCCAGACATACACACATACACTCTCTAAATACCTGACACACACACACACAATCTAACTCCCAGATGCACACACACACTCTCTAACTCCCAGACACACACACACACACACACACACTCACACACACAAACACACACTCTAACTCCCAGACACACACACACACAATCTTTTACTCCCAGACACACACACATACACTCTCTAACTCCCAGACACACACAAACACTCTCTAACTCCCAGACACACACACACACTCTCTCTAACACCCAGACACACACACACACACACACACGCACACACACACACTCTCTAACTGCCAGACACGCACACACACACACACTCACACGCACACACACACACTCTAACTGTCGGACACGCACTCTCTATCTCCCAGACACACACACACACACACACACACACACACACAAACACTCTCTAACTCCCAGACACACACACAAAAACTCCCTAACTCCCAGACACACACACAAAAACTCTCTAACTCCCAGGCACACACACACACTCTCTAACTCCCAAACACACACACAGTATCTAACTCCCACACACACACACACACAACATTCTCGAACTCCCAGACACACACACAGACACACTCTAACTCCCTGGCACACACACACACAACACACACACACAAACACTCTCTATGTCCCAGACACACACACAAACACTCTCTAACTCCCAGACACACACACACATACACTCTCTAACTCCCAGACACACACACACACACTCTAAGTCCCAGACACACACACACACACAAACACTCTCTAACTCCCAGACACACAGACACACACACACTCTCTAACTCCCAGACACACACTCTCTAACTCTCAGACACACACACACACACTCTCTCTAATTCCCAGAAACACACACACACTCTCTCTAACACACAGACACACACACACACTCTCTAACTCCCACACACACACTCTCTAACTCCCACACACACACTCATAACTCCCAGACACACACACACACACACACACTCTCTAACTCCCACACACACACTCTCTAACTCACAGACACACGCACACACTCACACACACAAACACTCTCTGACTCCCAGACACACACACACATACTCTCTAACTCCCAGACACACACACTAACACTCGCTAACTCCCAGACACACACACACACACTCTCTAAATACCAGATCCACACACACACACAATCTAACTCCCAGATACACACACACACTCTCTAACTCCCAGACACACACACACACACACACACACACACACACTCACACACACAAACACACACTCTAACTCCCAGACACACACACACACACACAATCTCTTACTCCCAGACACACACGCACACACTCTCTTACTCCCACACACAAACTCTCTAACTCCCAGACAAACACACATGTTCTCTAACTCCCAGACACACACTCTCTAACTGCCAGACACACACACACACACACACACGCACACACACTCTAACTGCCAGACACACACTCTCTATCTCCCAGACACACACACACACACACACACAAACACTCTCTAACTCCCAGACAGACACACAAACACTCTCTTACTCCCAGAAAGACACACACACACTCTCTCTCACTCCCAGACACACACGCACACTAACTCTCTAACTCCCAGACACACACTCTCTTAACTCCCAGACACACACACACACACACACACAAACACTCTCTAACTCCCAGACAGACACACACACACTCTTTCTCACTCCCAGACACACACGCACACTAACTCTCTAACTCCCAGACACACACACACTCTAACGCCCACACACACACTCTCTAACTCCCAGACACACACACACACTCACACACACAAACACTCTCTAACTCTCAGACACACACATAAACACTCTCTAACTCCCAGACACACACACACACCCTCTCTCTAACACCCAGACACACACACACACGCACACACACTCTCTAACTCCCAGACACACGCACATACTCTCTTCCTCCCAGACACACACAGACATACTCTCTAACTGCCACACAGACACACACTCTCTAAATCACACACACACACACACACACACACACACACACACACACACACACACACACACACACACACACACACACACACACACACACACACACACACACACACACACACACACACACACACACACACACACACACAAACACTCTCTATCTCCCAGACAGACACACAAACACTCTCTAACTCCCAGACAGACACACACACACTCTCTCTCACTCCCAGACACACACGCACACTAACTCTCTAACTCCCAGACACACACTCTCTTAACTCCCAGACACACACACACTCTAACGCCCACACACACACTCTCTAACTCCCAGACACACACACACACTCACACACACAAACACTCTCTAACTCCCAGACACACACACACACACTCACACACACAAACACTCTCTGACTCCCAGACACACACACACATTCTCTCTAACTCCCAGACACACACACTAACACTCGCTAACTCCCAGACATACACACATACACTCTCTAAATACCTGACACACACACACACAATCTAACTCCCAGATGCACACACACACTCTCTAACTCCCAGACACACACACACACACACACACACTCACACACACAAACACACACTCTAACTCCCAGACACACACACACACAATCTTTTACTCCCAGACACACACACATACACTCTCTAACTCCCAGACACACACAAACACTCTCTAACTCCCAGACACACACACACACTCTCTCTAACACCCAGACACACACACACACACACACACGCACACACACACACTCTCTAACTGCCAGACACGCACACACACACACACTCACACGCACACACACACACTCTAACTGTCGGACACGCACTCTCTATCTCCCAGACACACACACACACACACACACACACACACACACACAAACACTCTCTAACTCCCAGACACACACACAAAAACTCCCTAACTCCCAGACACACACACAAAAACTCTCTAACTCCCAGGCACACACACACACTCTCTAACTCCCAAACACACACACAGTATCTAACTCCCACACACACACACACACAACATTCTCGAACTCCCAGACACACACACAGACACACTCTAACTCCCTGGCACACACACACACAACACACACACACAAACACTCTCTATGTCCCAGACACACACACAAACACTCTCTAACTCCCAGACACACACACACATACACTCTCTAACTCCCAGACACACACACACACACTCTAAGTCCCAGAGACACACACACACACAAACACTCTCTAACTCCCAGACACACAGACACACACACACTCTCTAACTCCCAGACACACACTCTCTAACTCTCAGACACACACACACACACTCTCTCTAATTCCCAGAAACACACACACACTCTCTCTAACACACAGACACACACACACACTCTCTAACTCCCACACACACACTCTCTAACTCCCACACACACACTCATAACTCCCAGACACACACACACACACACACACTCTCTAACTCCCACACACACACTCTCTAACTCACAGACACACGCACACACTCACACACACAAACACTCTCTGACTCCCAGACACACACACACATACTCTCTAACTCCCAGACACACACACTAACACTCGCTAACTCCCAGACACACACACACACACTCTCTAAATACCAGATCCACACACACACACAATCTAACTCCCAGATACACACACACACTCTCTAACTCCCAGACACACACACACACACACACACACACACACACTCACACACACAAACACACACTCTAACTCCCAGACACACACACACACACACACAATCTCTTACTCCCAGACACACACGCACACACTCTCTTACTCCCACACACAAACTCTCTAACTCCCAGACAAACACACATGTTCTCTAACTCCCAGACACACACTCTCTAACTGCCAGACACACACACACACACACACACACACACACACTCTAACTGCCAGACACACACTCTCTATCTCCCAGACACACACACACACACACACACAAACACTCTCTAACTCCCAGACAGACACACAAACACTCTCTTACTCCCAGAAAGACACACACACACTCTCTCTCACTCCCAGACACACACGCACACTAACTCTCTAACTCCCAGACACACACTCTCTTAACTCCCAGACACACACACACACTCACACACACAAACACTGTCTAACTCTCAGACACACACATAAACACTCTCTAACTCCCAGACACACACACACTCCTTCTCACACCCAGACACACACACACACACACACACGCACACACACTCTCTAACTCCCAGACACACACAAACTCTCTAACTCCCAGACACACGCACACACACACTCTCTAACTCCCAGACACACGCACACACTCTAACTCCCAGACACACACAGACACATTCTCTAACTGCCACACAGACACACACTCTCTAAATCACACACACACACACACACACACACACACACACAAACACTCTCTTACTCCCAGACACACACACAAACACTCTCTAACTCCCACTCACACACACAAACACTCTCTTACTCCCAGACACACACACAAAGACTCCCTAACTCCCAGACACACACACAAAAACTCTCTAACTCCCAGGCACCCACACACACTCTCTAACTACCAGACAAACACACACACAATATCTAACTCCCACACACACACACACACACAACACTCTCTAACTCCCGGACACACACACAAACATTCTCAAACTCCCAGACACACACACAGACACTCTCTAACTCCCTGGCACACACACACACAACACACAAACACAAACACTCTCTAACTCCCAGACACACACACACACACAATCTAACTCCCAGATACACACACACACTCTCTAACACACACACACACACACACACACACACACACACACACACACACACACACACACACACA
>JANJGN010000002.1:71618517-71638517 GCA_026770705.1 Isurus oxyrinchus
CAGACACACACACAAACACTCTCTAACTTCCAGACACACACACACACACACACTCTCTTACTCCCAGACACACACTCTCTAACTCCCAGACACACACACATACAGTCTCTCTAATTCCCAGAAACACACACACACTCTCTCTAACACACAGACACACACACACACACACACACACACACTCTAACTCCCAGACACACACACACACACACACTCTCTAACTCCCACACACACACTCTCTAACTCCCACACACACACTCATAACTCCCAGACACACACATACACACACTCTCTAACTCCCAGACACACACTCTGTAACTCGCAGACACACACACACACTCTAACTCCCACACACACATTTTCTAACATCCAGACACACACACTAACACTCTAACTCCCAGACACACGCTCTCTAACTCCCAGACACACACACACACACAAACACACAAACACGCTCTAACTCCCAGACACACACACAAACACTCTCTCTAACTCCCAGACACACACACACACTCTCCAACTGCCAGGCACACACACACACTCTCTCTCACTACCACACACACACACACTTTCTCTAACACCCAGACACACACACACACACACGCTCTCACACTCCCAGGCACGCACACACACACACAGACTCTCTAACTCCTAGACACACACACAAACACTCTCTAAATCCCAGACACACGCACAAACACTCTCTAAATCCCAGACACACACACAAACACTCTCTAACTCCCAGACACACACACACACACACACACTCTCTAACTCCCAGAGACACACTCTCTAACTCCCAGACACACACATACACACTCTCTCTAATTCCCAGAAACACACACACACTCTCTCTAACACACAGACACACACACACACACTCTATGTCCCAGACACACACTCACACACACAATCACTCTCTAACTCCCAGACACACACACACACACTCTCTAACTCCCAGACACACACTCTCTAACTCCCAGACACACACACACACACTCTCTCTAATTCCCAGAAACACGCACACACTCTCTCTAACACACAGACACACACACACACAGTCTAACTCCCAGACACACACACACACACACAATCACTCTCTAACTCCCAGACACACACACACACATTCTCTAATTCCCACACACACACTCATAACTCCCAGACACACGCACACCCACACACTCTCTAACTCCCAGACACACACTCTCTAACTCACAGACACACACACACACTCACACACACAAACACTCTCTGACTCCCAGACACACACACACATACTCTCTAACTCCCAGACACACACACTAACACTCGCTAACTCCCAGACACACACACACACACACACTCTCTAAATACAAAACCCACACACACAGATAATCTAACTCCCAGATACACACACACACTCTCTAACTCCCAGACACACACACACACACACACACACTCACACACACAAACACACACTCTAACTCCCAGACACACACGCACACACTCTCTTACTCCCACACACAAACTCTCTAACTCCCAGACAGACAAACACACATACTCTCTAACTCCCAGACACACACTCTCTAACATCCAAACACACACACAGACTCTAACTCCCACACACACACTCTCTAACTGCCAGACACACACACACACACACACACACACACTCTAACTGCCAGACACACACTCTCTATCTCCCAGACACACACACACACACACACACACAAACACTCTCTAACTCCCAGACAGACACACAAACACTCTCTTACTCCCAGACAGACACACACACACTCTCTCTCACTCCCAGACACACACGCACACTAACTCACTAACTCCCAGACACACACTCTCTTAACTCCCAGACACACACACACTCTAACGCCCACACACACACTCTCTAACTCCCAGACACACACGCACACTAACTCACTAACTCCCACACACACACTCTCTAACTCCCAGACACACACACACACTCACACACACAAACACTCTCTAACTCTCAGACACACACATAAACACTCTCTAACTCCCAGACACACACACACACTCTCTCTAACACCCAGACACACACACACACACACACACACACACAGACTCTCTAACTCCCAGACACACACACACACACTCTCTAACTCCCAGACACACGCACACACACACTCTCTAACTCCCAGACACATGCACACACTCTCTAACTCCCAGACACACACAGACACACTCTCTAACTGCCACACAGACACACACTCTCTAAATCACACACACAAACACTCTCTTACTCCCAGACACACAGACAAACACTCTCTAACTCCCACTCACGCACACAAACACTCTCTAACTCCCAGACACACACACAAAGACTCCCTAACTCCCAGACACACACACAAACACTCTCTAACTCCCAGACACACACACAAAAACTCTCTAACTCCCAGGCACACGCACACACTCTCTAACTCCCAGACAAACACACACACAATATCTAACTCCCACACACACCCACACAACACTCTCTAACTCCCGGACACACACACAAACATTCTCGAACTCCCAGACACACACACAGACACTCTCTAACTCCCTGGCACACACACACACAACACACACACACAAACACTCTCTAACTCCCAGACACACACACACACACTCTCTAAATACCTGACACACACACACACACAATCTAACTCCCAGATACACACACACACTCTCTCACTCCCAGACACACACACACACACTCACACACACAAACACACACTCTAACTCCCAGACACACACACACACAATCTCTTACTCCCAGACACACACACAAACTCTCTCTAACTCCCAGACACACACACAAACACTCTCTAACTCCCAGACAGAGACACACACACTCTCTCTAACTCCCAGACACACACACAAACTCACTAACTCCCACACACACAGTCTCTAACTCCCAGACACACAAACACTCACTCTCTAACTCCCAGACACACACTCTCTAACACCGAGACACACACACAGACTCTAACTCCCACACACAAACTCTCTAACTGCCAGACACACACACACACACACACACAAACACTCTCTAACTCCCAGACAGACACACACACACTCTCTCTCACTCCCAGACACACACGCACACTAACTCTCTAACTCCCAGACACACACTCTCTTAACTCCCAGACACACACACACTCTAACGCCCACACACATTCTAACTCCCAGACACACACACACACTCACACACACAAACACTCTCTAACTCTCAGACACACACATAAACACTCTCTAACTCCCAGACACACACACATACTCTCTCTAACACCCAGACACACACACACACACACACGCACACACAGTCTCTAACTCCCAGACACACGCACACACTCTCTTACTCCCAGACACACACAGACATACTCTCTAACTGCCACACAGACACACACTCTCTAAATCACACACACACACACACACAACACAAACACTCTCTTACTCCCAGACACACACACAAACACTCTCTAACTCCCACTCACACACACAAACACTCTTTAACTCCCAGACACACACACAAAAACTCCCTAACTCCCAGACACACACACAAAAACTCTCTAACTCCCAGGCACACACACACATTCTCTAACTCCCAGACAAACACACACACAATATCTAACTCCCAGACACACACACACACACACAGCACTCTCTAACTCCCGGACACATACACAAACACTCTCGAACTCCCAGACACACACACAGACACACTCTAACTCCCTGGCACACACACACACAACACACACACACATACACTCTCTAAGTCCCAGACACACACACAAACACTCTCTAACTCCCAGACACACACACACACACTCCTTACTCCCAGACACACACTCTCTAACTCCCAGACACACACACATACACTCTCTCTAATTCCCAGAAACACACACACTCTCTCTAACACACAGACACACACACACACACACACACACACACTCTAACTCCCAGACACACACACACACACTCTCTAACTCCCACACACACACTCTCTAACTCCCACACACACACTCATAACTCCCAGACACACACATACACACACTCTCTAACTCCCAGACACACACTCTGTAACTCGCAGACACACACACACACTCTAACTCCCACACACACACTTTCTAACATCCAGACACACACACTAACACTCTAACTCCCAGACACACGCTCTCTAACTCCCAGACACACACACACACACAAACACACAAACACGCTCTAACTCCCAGACACACACACAAACACTCTCTCTAACTTCCAGACACACACACACACTCTCTAACTGCCAGGCACACACACACACTCTCTCTAACTACCACACACACACACACTTTCTCTAAAACCCAGACACACACACACACACACGCTCTCACACTCCCAGACACGCACACACACACACAGACTCGCTAACTCCCAGACACACACACAAAATCTCTAACTCCCACACACACACTCTCTAACTCCCAGACACACGCACACACTCTCTTACTCCCAGACACACACAGACATACTCTCTAACTGCCACACAGACACACACTCTCTAAATCACACACACACACACACACAACACAAACACTCTCTTACTCCCAGACACACACACAAACACTCTCTAACTCACACTCACACACACAAACACTCTTTAACTCCCAGACACACACACAAAAACTCTATAACTCCCGGACACATACACAAACACTCTCGAACTCCCAGAGACACACACAGACACACTCTAACTCCCTGGCACACACACACACAACACACACACACATACACTCTCTAAGTCCCAGACACACACACAAACACTCTCTAACTCCCAGACACACACACACACACTCTCTTACTCCCAGACACACACTCTCTAACTCCCAGACACACACACATACACTCTCTCTAATTCCCAGAAACACACACACACTCTCTCTAACACACAGACACACACACACACACTCTAACTCCCAGACACACACACACACACTCTCTAACTCCCACACACACACTCTCTAACTCCCACACACACACTCATAACTCCCAGACACACACATACACACACTCTCTTACTCCCAGACACACACTCTGTAACTCGCAGACACACACACACACCCTAACTCCCACACACACACTTTCTAACATCCAGACACACACACTAACACTCGAACTCCCAGACACACGCTCTCTAACTCCCAGACACACACACACACACAAACACACAAACACGCTCTAACTCCCAGACACACACACAAACACTCTCTCTAACTTCCAGACAAACACACACACTCTCTAACTGCCAGGCACACACACACACTCTCTCTAACTACCACACACACACACACTTTCTCGAAAACCCAGACACACACACACACACACGCTCTCACACTCCCAGACACGCACACACACACACAGACTCTCTAACTCCTAGACACACACACAAACACTCTCTAACTCCCCGACACACACACAAACACTCTCTAAATCCCAGACACACGCACACTCTCTAACTCCCAGACACACACACACATACTCTCTAACTCCCACACGCACACACTCACTCTCTAAATGCCAGACACACGCACACACAAACATTTTCTAACTCCCAGACACACACACACACGCTCTCTATCTCCCACACACACACACATACACACTCTCTGACTCCCAGACACACGCACAAACACTCTCTAAATCCCAGACACACACACACACAGACGCACACACACAGTCTCTAACTGCCACACACACACACTCTCTCTAACTCCCAGATACACATACACACACAAACACTCTCTAACTCCAACACACACACACAATCACTCTCTAACTCCCAGACACACACACAAACACTCCCTTACTCCCGGACACACACTCAAACACTCTCTAAGACCCAGACACACACACAAAAACTCTCTAGCTCCCAGATACACACACAAACTCTCTAACTCCCAGACAAACACACACACAATATCTAACTCCCACACACACAGACACAACACTCTCTAACTCCCGGACACACACACAAACACTCTCTAAGTCCCAGACACACACACACACACTCTCTAACTCCCTGGCATACACACACACACACACACACACACACACACACACAATCACTCTCCAAGTCCCACGCACACACACAAACACTCTCTAACTCCCACTCGCACACACAAACACTCTCTAACTCCCAGACACACACACAAAGACTCCCTAACTCCCAGACACACACACAAACACTCTCTAACTCCCAGACACACACACAGAAACTCTCTAACTCCCAGGCACACACACACACTCTCTAACTCCCAGACAAACACACACACAATATCTAACTCCCACACACACACACACAACACTCTCTAACTCCCGGACACACACACAAACATTCTCGAACTCCCAGACACACACACAGACACTCTCTAACTCCCTGGCACACAGACACACAACACACACACACAAACACTCTCTAACTCCCAGACACACACACACACACTCTCTAAATACCTGACACACACACACACACAATCTAACTCCCAGATACACACACACACTCTCTCACTCCCAGACACACACACACACACACACTCACACACACAAACACACACTCTAACTCTCAGACACACACACACAAAATCTCTTACTCCCAGACACACACACAAACTCTCTCTAACTCCCAGACACACACACAAACACTCTCTAACTCCCAGACAGACACACACACACTCTCTCTAACTCCCAGACACACACACAAACTCACTAACTCCCACACACAGAGTCTCTAACTCCCAGACACACAAACACTCACTCTCTAACTCCCGGACACACACTCTCTAACACCGAGACACACACACAGACTCTAACTCCCACACACAAACTCTCTAACTGCCAGACACACACACACACACACACACAAACACTCTCTAACTCCCAGACAGACACACACACACTCTCTCTCACTCCCAGACACACACGCACACTAACTCTCTAACTCCCAGACACACACACACTCTAACGCCCACACACAAACTCTCTAACTCCCAGACACACACACACACTCACACACACAAACACTCTCTAACTCTCAGACACACACATAAACACTCTCTAACTCCCAGACACACACACGCACCCTCTCTCTAACACCCAGACACACACACACACGCACACACTCTCTAACTCCCAGACACACGCACATACTCTCTTACTCCCAGACACACACAGACATACTCTCTAACTGCCACACAGACACACACTCTCTAAATCACACACACACACATAGACACACACACACACACACACACACACACAAACACTCTCTTACTCCCAGACACACACACAAACACTCTCTAACTCCCACTCACACACACAAACACTCTTTAACTCCCAGACACACACACAAAAACTCCCTAACTCCCAGACACACACACAAAAACTCTCTAACTCCCAGGCACACACACACACTCTCTAACTCCCAGACAAACACACACACAATATCTAACTCCCAAACACACACACACACAATACTCTCTAAATCCCGGACACATGCACAAACACTCTCGAACTCCCAGACACACACACAGACACACTCTATCTCCCTGGCACACACACACACAACACACACACACAAACACTCTCTCAGTCCCAGACACACACACAAACACTCTCTAACTCCCAGACACACACACACACACACACACTCTCTTACTCCCAGACACACACTCTCTAACTCCCAGACACACACACATACACTCTCTCTAATTCCCAGAAACACACACACACTCTCTCTAACACACAGACACACACACACACACACACACACACACTCTAACTCCCAGACACACACACACATACACTCTCTCTAACTCCCACACACACACTCTCTAACTCCCACACACACACTCATAACTCCCAGATACACACATACACACACTCTCTAACTCCCAGACACACACTCTGTAACTCGCAGACACACACACACACTCTAACTCCCACACACACATTTTCTAACATCCAGACACACACACTAACACTCTAACTCCCAGACACACGCTCTCTAACTCCCAGACACACACACACACACAAACACACAAACACGCTCTAACTCCCAGACACAAACACAAACACTCTCTCTAACTCCCAGACACACACACACACTCTCCAACTGCCAGGCACACACACACACTCTCTCTAAAACCCAGACACACACACACACACGCTCTCACACTCCCAGACACGCATACACACACACAGACTCTCTAACTCCTAGATACACACACAAACACTCTCTAAATCCCAGACACACGCACAAACACTCTCTAACTCCCAGACACACACACACACACACACTCTCTAACTCCCACACGCACACACTCACTCTCTAAATGCCAGACACACGCACACACAAACACACTCTAACTCCCACACGCAGACACAAACATTTTCTAACTCCCAGACACACACACACAAACACTCTCTAACTCCCAGACACACACACACACGCTCTCTGTCTCCCACACACACACACACACACACACTCTCTAACTCCTAGACACACACACAAACACTCTCTGACTCCCAGACACACGCACAAACACTCTCTAAATCCCAGACACACACACACACACACGCACACACACACTCTCTAACTGCCACACACACACACACTCCCTAACTCCCAGATACACATACACACACAAACACTCTCTAACTCCAACACACACACACAAACACTCTCTAACTCCCAGACACACACACAAACACTCCCTTACTCCCAGACACACACTCAACCACTCTCTAAGTCCCAGACACACACACAAAAACTCTCTAACTCCCGGACACACACACAAACACTCTCTAACTCCCAGACACACACACACACACACACTCTCTAACTCCCTGGCATACACACACACACACACACACACACACACACACACACACACACACACACACACACACACACACACACACACACACACACACACACACACACACACACACACACACACACACACACACAATCACTCTCCAAGTCCCACGCACACACACAAGCACTCTCTAACTCCCAGACACACACACACACACACACACTCTTTAACTTCCAGACACACACACACACACACTCTCTAACTCCTTGACACACATACACACACACAACCTCTCTCTAACTCCCAGACAGCACAAACACACACTCAAACTCCCAGACACACAATCACACACACAAACACACTCTAACTCCCAGACACCCATATAAACACTCTCCAACTCCCAGACACACGCTCTCTAACTCCCAGACACACACACACACATACTCTCTAACTCCCAGACACACACACACACACTCTCTAAATACCAGACACACACACACACACACACTCTAACTCCCAGATACACACACACACTCTCTAACTCCCAGACACACACACACACACACACAGACAGACACACACACTCTCTAACTCCTTGACACACACACACAACCTCTCACTAACTCCCAAACACACACAAACACATACTCTAACTCCCAGACACACACTAACACACACAGAAACACTCTCTAACTCCCAGACACACACACAAACACTCTCTAACTCCCAGAAACACACACAAAGACTCCCTAACTCCCAGACACACACACACAAACACTCTCTAACTCCCAGACACACACACAAAAACTCTCTAACTCCCAGGCACACAAACACACTCTCTAACTCCCAGACAAACACACACACAATATCTAACTCCCACACACACACACACACACAACACTCTCTAACTCTCGGACACACACACAAACACTCTCGAACTCCGAGACACACACACAGACACTCTCCAACTCCCTGGCACACACACACACAACACACACACACAAACACTCTCTAAGTCCCAGACTCACACACAAACACTCTCCTCTCCCAGACACACACACACACTCTCTCTTACTCCCAGACACACACTCTCTAACTCCCAGACACACATACACACTCTCTCTAATTCCCAGAAACACACACACACTCTCTCTAACACACAGACACACACACACACACACTCTAACTCCCAGACACACACACACACACTCTCTAACTCCCACACACACATACACTCTCTAACTCCCACACACACACTCATAACTCCCAGACACACACACACACACACACACACACTCTCTAACTCCCACACACACACACACTCTCTAACTCCCACACACACACTCATAACTCCCAGACACACACACACACACACACTCTCTAACTCCCAGACACACACTCTCTAACTCGCAGACACACACACACACACTCTAACTCCCACACAAACACTTTCTAAAATCCAGACACACACACACACTCTCTAACTCCCAGACAAACACACACACAATATCTAACTCCCACACACACACACACACACAACACTCTCTAACTCTCGGACACACACACAAACACTCTCGAACTCGGAGACACACACACAGACACTCTCCAACTCCCTGGCACACACACACACACACACACACTCTCTAACTCCCAGACACACACTCTCTAACTCGCAGACACACACACACTCTAACTCCCACACAAACACTTTCTAACATCCAGACACACACACACACTCTCTAACTCCCAGACACACACACAAACACTCTCTCTAACTCCCAGACACACACACACACTCTCTAACTGCCAGGCACACATACACACACGCTTTCACACTCCCAGACACGCACCCACACAAACAGACTCTCTAACTCCTAGACACACACACAAACACTCCCTTACTCCCAGACACACACTCAAACACTCTCTAAGTCCCAGACACACGCACAAACACTCTCTAAATCCCAGACACACGCACACTCTGTAACTGCCACACGCACACACACACTCTCTAAATCCCAGACACACGCACACACAAAGACACTCTAACTCCCACACGCACACACAAACACACTCTAACTCCCACACGCACACACAAACATTCTCTAACTCCCAGACACACACACACAAACACTCTCTAACTCCCAGACACACACACAAACACTCTCTATCTCCCACACACACACACACACACTCTCTAACTCCTAGACACACACACAAACACTCTCTAACTTCCAGATACACGCACAAAAACTCTCTAACTCCCAGACACACACACATACACTCTCTAACTCGTTGACACACATACACACACACAACCTCTCTCTAACTCCCAGACAGCACAAACACACACTCTAACTCCCAGACACACACTCACACACACAAACACTCTCTAACTCCTAGACACACACATAAACACTCTCTAACTCCCAGACACACACACACACTCTCTAACTCCCAGACACACACTCTCTAACTCCCAGACACGCACCCACACACACTCTAAATACCAGACACACACACACACACACTCTAATTCCCAGATACACACACACTCTCTAACTCCCACACACACACACACACACACACACACACAGATACACACACACTCTAACTCCTTGACACACACACAGACACAACCTCTCACTAACTCCCAAACATACACAAACACACACTCTAACTCCCAGACACACACTAACACACACAGAAACACTCTCTAACTCCCAGACACACACATAGACACGCTCTAACTCCCAGACACACACGCACTCTCTAACTCCCAGACACACACTCTCTAACTCCCAGACACACACACACATACTCTCTAACTCCCAGACACACACACAAACACTCGCTAACCCCCAGACACACACACACACACTCTCTAAATACCAGACACACACACACACATACTGTAACTCCCAGATACACACACACACACCCTCTAACTCCCAGACACACAGACACACGCATCACACACACTTTAACTCCCAGACAAACACACACCCACTCTCTAACTCCAAGACACACACACACTCACGCACACACACTCTCGAACTCCCAGACATGCAGACAAACACACACTCTCTAACTCCCAGACACACTCCCACAGTGTCTCTCACTCCCAGACACACACACACACACACACACACTCACAGACACACACCCTCTTACTCCCACACACACACACTCTCTACCTCCCAGACACACACACACACACTGTCTAACTCCCATACACATACACAAACACTCTCTAACTCCCAGACACACACAAAGACTCTCCAACTCCCAGACACACACAGACACACTCTCTCACTCCCAGGCACACACACACACACACACACTCTAACTCCCACACACACACACACACACAAAAACACTCTCTAACTCCCAGACAAACACAAACACTCTCTCACTCCCAGACACACACACACACACACACACCCAAACACTATCTAACTCCCAGACAAACACACAAACAATCTCTAACTCCCAGGCACACACACAAACACGTTCTAACTCCCAGACAAACACACACATACACTCTCTAACTCCCAGACACACACACACACACTCTAAGTCCCAGACACACACTCACACACAAGCACTCTCTAACTCCCAGACACACACTCTCTAACTCCCAGACACACACACACACACTCTCTCTAATTCCCAGAAACACACACACACTCTCTCTAACACACAGACACACACACACACACTCTAACTCCCAGACACACACACACACACACACTCTCTAACTCCCACACACACACTCTCGAACTCCCACACACACACTCATAACTCCCAGACACACACACACACACACACTCTCTAACTCCCAGACACACACTCTCTAACTCACAGACACACACACGCACTCACACACACAAACACTCTCTGACTCCCAGACACACACACACATACTCTCTAACTCCCAGACACACACACTAACACTCGCTAACTCCCAGACACACACACACACACACAATCTCTAAATACCAGACCCACACACACACACAATCTAACTCCCAGATACACACACACACTCTCTAACTCCCAGACACACACACACACACACACACACTCACACACACAAACACACACTCTAACTCTCAGACACACACACAATCTCTTACTCCCAGACACACACGCACACACTCTCTTACTCCCACACACAAACTCTCTAACTCCCAGACAGACAAACACACTTACTCTCTAACTCCCAGCCACACACTCTCTAACACCCAGACACACACACAGACTCTAACTCCCACACACACACTCTCTAACTGCCAGACACACACACACACACACACAGACACACTCTAACTGCCGGACACACACTCTCTATCTCCCAGACACACACACACACACACACACACACACACAAACACTCTCTAACTCCCAGACAGACACACAAACACTCTCTAACTCCCAGACAGACACACACACACTCTCCCTCACTCCCAGACACACACGCACACTAACTCTCTAACTCCCAGACACACACTCTCTTAACTCCCAGACACACACACACTCTAACTCCCACACACACACTCTCTAACTCCCAGACACACACACACACTCTCTCTAACACCCAGACACACACACACACATGCACACACATACTCTCTAACTCCCAGACACACACACAAACACTCGCTAACCCCCAGACACACACACACACACACTCTCTAAATACCAGACACACACACACACATACTCTAACTCCCAGATACACACACACACACACACCCTCTAACTCCCAGACACACAGACACACGCAACACACACACTTTAACTCCCAGACAAACACACACCCACTCTGTAACTCCAAGACACACACGCACACACGCACACATACTCTCGAACTCCCAGACACGCAAACACACACTCTCTAACTCCCAGACACACTCACACAGTCTCTCTCACTCTCAGACACACACACAAACACACACACACACTCACAGACACACACCCTCTTACTCCCACACACACACACTCTCTACGTCCCAGACACAACACACTGTCTAACGCCCAGACACACAAACACACACACACACACACATACACACACATACACAAACACTTTCAAACTCCCAGACACACACACAAAGACTCTCTAACTCCCAGACACACACACACACACACACTCTCTAACTCCCAGACACACACTCTCTAACTCCCAGACACACACACACACACTCTCTCTAATTCCCAGAAACACACACACACTCTCTCTAACACACAGACACACACACACACACACTCTAACTCCCAGACACACACACACACACACTCTAACTCCCACACACACACTTTCTAACTCACAGACACACGCACACACTCACACACACAAACACTCTCTGACTCCCAGACACACACACACATACTCTCTAACTCCCAGACACACACACTAACACTCGCTAACTCCCAGACACACACACACACACTCTCCAAATACCAGATCCTCACACACACACAATCTAACTCCCAGATACACACACACACTCTCTAACTCCCAGACACACACACACACACACACACACACACTCACACACACAAACACACACTCTAACTCCCAGACACACACACACACACAATCTCTTACTCCCAGACACACACGCACACACTCTCTTACTCCCACACACAAACTCTCTAACTCCCAGACAGACAAACACACATACTCTCTAACTCCTAGACACACACTCTCTAACACCCAGACACACACACAGACTCTAACTCCCACACACACACTCTCTAACTGCCAGACACACACACACACACACTCTAACTCTCGGACACACACTCTCTATCTCCCAGGCACACACACACACACACACACACACACACACACACACACACACACACGCGCACACACACACACACACACACACACACACACACACACACACACACACACACACACACTCTAACTGCCAGACACACACTCTCTATCTCCCAGACACACACACACACAACACACACACAAAAACTCTCTAACTCCCAGACAGACACACAAACACTCTCTAACTCCCAGACAGACACACTCACACTCTCTCTCACTCCCAGACACACACGCACACTAACTGTCTAACTCCCAGACACACACTCTCTTAACTCCCAGACACACACACACTCTAACTCCCTCACACACACTCTCCTACTCCCAGACACACACACACACTCACAGACACAAACAGTCTCTATCTCTCAGACACACACATAAACACTCTCTAACTCCCAGACACACACACACACTCTCTCTAACACCCAGACACACACACAGACACACGCACACACACTCTCTAACTGCCAGACACACACACAGACACACTCTCTAACTCCCAGACACACGCACACACTCTCTAACTCCCAGACACACGCACACACTCTCTAACTCCCAGACACACGCACACACTCTCTAACTCCCAGACACACACAGACACACTCTCTAACTGCCACACAGACACACACTCTCTAAATCACACACACACACACACACACACACAAACATTCTCTTACTCCCAGACACACACACAAACACTCTCTAACTCCCACTCACACACACAAACACTCTCTAACTCCCAGACACACACACAAAGACTCCCTAACTCCCAGACACACACACAAACACTCTCTAACTCCCAGACACCCACTCAAAAACTCTCTAACTCCCAGGCACACAAACACACTCTCTAACTCCCAGACAAACACACACACAATATCTAACTCCCACACACACACACACACACAACACTCTCTAACTCTCGGACACACACACAAACACTCTCGAACTCCGAGACACACACACAGACACTCTCTAACTCCCTGGCACACACACACACAACACACACACACAAACACTCTCTAAGTCCCAGACTCACACACAAACACTCTCCTCTCCCAGACACACACACACACACTCTCTTACTCCCAGACACACACTCTCTAACTCCCAGACACACACACATACACTCTCTCTAATTCCCAGAAACACACACACACTCTCTCTAACACACAGGCACACACACACACACACTCTAACTCCCAGACACACACACACACACTCTCTAACTGCCACACACACACTCTCTAACTCCCATACACACACTCATAACTCCCAGACACACACACACACACACACTCTCTAACTCCCAGACACACACTCTCTAACTCGCAGACACACACACACACTCTAACTCCCACACAAACACTTTCTAACATCCAGACACACACGCACACACTCTAACTCCCAGACACACACTCTCTTAACTCCCAGACACACACACACTCTAACTCCCTCACACACACTCTCCTACTCCCAGACACACACACACACTCACAGACACAAACAGTCTCTATCTCTCAGACACACACATAAACACTCTCTAACTCCCAGACACACACACACACTCTCTCTAACACCCAGACACACACACAGACACACGCACACACACTCTCTAACTGCCAGACACACACACAGACACACTCTCTAACTCCCAGACACACGCACACACTCTCTAACTCCCAGACACACGCACACACTCTCTAACTCCCAGACACACGCACACACTCTCTAACTCCCAGACACACACAGACACACTCTCTAACTGCCACACAGACACACACTCTCTAAATCACACACACACACACACACACACACAAACATTCTCTTACTCCCAGACACACACACAAACACTCTCTAACTCCCACTCACACACACAAACACTCTCTAACTCCCAGACACACACACAAAGACTCCCTAACTCCCAGACACACACACAAACACTCTCTAACTCCCAGACACCCACTCAAAAACTCTCTAACTCCCAGGCACACAAACACACTCTCTAACTCCCAGACAAACACACACACAATATCTAACTCCCACACACACACACACACACAACACTCTCTAACTCTCGGACACACACACAAACACTCTCGAACTCCGAGACACACACACAGACACTCTCTAACTCCCTGGCACACACACACACAACACACACACACAAACACTCTCTAAGTCCCAGACTCACACACAAACACTCTCCTCTCCCAGACACACACACACACACTCTCTTACTCCCAGACACACACTCTCTAACTCCCAGACACACACACATACACTCTCTCTAATTCCCAGAAACACACACACACTCTCTCTAACACACAGGCACACACACACACACACTCTTACTCCCAGACACACACACACACACTCTCTAACTGCCACACACACACTCTCTAACTCCCATACACACACTCATAACTCCCAGACACACACACACACACACACACTCTCTAACTCCCAGACACACACTCTCTAACTCGCAGACACACACACACACTCTAACTCCCACACAAACACTTTCTAACATCCAGACACACACGCACACACTCTAACTCCCAGACACACACTCTCTAACTCCCAGACACACACACACAAACAAACACACAAACACGCTCTAACTCCCAGACACACACACAAACACTCTCTCTAACTCCCAGACACACACACACACTCTCTAACTGCCAGGCACACACACACACTCTCTCTAACTCCCACACACACACACACACACTTTCTCTAACACCCAGACACACACACACACACGCTTTCATACTCCCAGACACGCACACACACAAACAGACTCTCTAACTCCTAGACACACACACAAACACTCCCTTACTCCCAGACACACACTCAAACACTCTCTAAGTCCCAGACTCACGCACAAACACTCTCTAAATCCCAGACACACGCACACACAAAGACACTCTAACTCCCACACGCACACACAAACACACTCTAACTCCCACACGCACACACAAACATTCTCTAACTCCCAGACACACACACACAAACACTCTCTAACTCCCAGACACACACACAAACACTCTCTAACTCCCAGACACACACACACACGCTCTCTATCTCCCACACACACACACACACTCTCTAACTCCTAGACACACACACAAACACTCTCTAACTTCCAGACACACGCACAAACACTCTCTAACTCCCAGACACACACACATACACTCTCTAACTCGTTGACACACATACACACACACAACCTCTCTCTAACTCCCAGACAGCACAAACACACACTCTAACTCCCAGACACACACTCACACACACAAACACTCTCTAACTCCTAGACACACACATAAACACTCTCTAACTCCCAAACACACACACACACACTCTCTAACTCCCAGACACACACTCTCTACTCCCAGACACGCACCCACACATACTCTCTAACTCCCAGACACACACACACACTCTCTAAATACCAGACACACACACACACACACACACACACACACAGATACACACACACTCTAACTCCTTGACACACACACAGACACAACCTCTCAATAACTCCCAAACACACACAAACACACACTCTAACTCCCAGACACACACTAACACACACAGAAACACTCTCTAACTCCCAGACACACACATAGACACGCTCTAACTCCCAGACACACACGCACTCTCTAACTCCCAGACACACTCTCTCTAACTCCCAGACACACACACACATACTCTCTAACTCCCAGACACACACACAAACACTCGCTAACCCCCAGACACACACACACACACACTCTCTAAATACCAGACACACACACACACATACTCTAACTTTCAGATACACATACACACACCCTCTAACTCCCAGACACACAGACACACGCATCACACACACTTTAACTCCCAGACAAACACACACCCACTCTCTAACTCCAAGACACACACACACTCACGCACACACACTCTCGAACTCCCAGACACACAGACAAACACACACTCTCTAACTCCCAGACACACTCACACAGTGTCTCTCACTCCCAGACACACACACACACACACACACACACACACACACACACACTCACAGACACACACCCTCTTACTCCCACACACACACACTCTCTACCTCCCAGACACACACACACACACTGTCTAACTCCCATACACATACACAAACACTCTCTAACTCCCAGACACACACACACACGCTCTCTATCTCCCACACACACACACACACTCTCTAACTCCTAGACACACACACAAACACTCTCTAACTTCCAGATACACGCACATACACTCTCTAACTCGTTGACACACATACACACACACAACCTCTCTCTAACTCCCAGACAGCACAAACACACACTCTAACTCCCAGACACACACTCACACACACAAACACTCTCTAACTCCTAGACACACACATAAACACTCTCTTACTCCCAGACACACACACACACACACTCTCTAACTCCCAGACACACACTCTCTAACTCCCAGACACGCACCCACACATACTCTCTAACTCCCAGACACACACACACACACTCTCTAAATACCAGACACACACACACACACACACTCTAATTCCCAGATACACACACACTCTCTAACTCCCAGACACACACACACACACACACACACACACAGATACACACACTCTCTAACTCCTTGACACACACACAGACACAACCTCTCACTAACTCCCAAACATACACAAACACACACTCTAACTCCCAGACACACACTAACACACACAGAAACACTCTCTAACTCCCAGACACACACATAGACACGCTCTAACTCCCAGACACACACGCACTCTCTAACTCCCAGACACACACTCTCTAACTCCCAGACACACACACACATACTCTCTAACTCCCAGACACACACACAAACACTCGCTAACCCCCAGACACACACACACACACACTCTCTAAATACCAGACACACACACACACATACTCTAACTCCCAGATACACACACACACACCCTCTAACTCCCAGACACACAGACACACGCATCACACACACTTTAACTCCCAGACAAACACACACCCACTCTCTAACTCCAAGACACACACACACTCACGCACACACACTCTCGAACTCCCAGACATGCAGACAAACACACACTCTCTAACTCCCAGACACACTCACACACACACACACACACTCACAGACACACACCCTCTTACTCCCACACACACACACTCTCTACCTCCCAGACACACACACACACACTGTCTAACTCCCATACACATACACAAACACTCTCTAACTCCCAGACACACACAAAG
>JANJGN010000002.1:71641017-71646017 GCA_026770705.1 Isurus oxyrinchus
CTCTCTCTAATTCCCAGAAACACACACACACTCTCTCTAACACACAGGCACACACACACACACACTCTAACTCCCAGACACACACACACACACTCTCTAACTCCCACACACACACTCTCTAACTCCCATACACACACTCATAACTCCCAGACACACACACACACACACACACTCTCTAACTCCCAGACACACACTCTCTAACTCGCAGACACACACACACACTCTAACTCCCACACAAACACTTTCTAACATCCAGACACACACGCACACACTCTAACTCCCAGACACACACTCTCTAACTCCCAGACACACACACACAAACAAACACACAAACACGCTCTAACTCCCAGACACACACACACACTCTCTAACTGCCAGGCACACACACACACTCTCTCTAACTCCCACACACACACACACACACTTTCTCTAACACCCAGACACACACACACACACGCTTTCATACTCCCAGACACGCACACACACAAACAGACTCTCTAACTCCTAGACACACACACAAACACTCCCTTACTCCCAGACACACACTCAAACACTCTCTAAGTCCCAGACTCACGCACAAACACTCTCTAAATCCCAGACACACGCACACACAAAGACACTCTAACTCCCACACGCACACACAAACATTCTCTAACTCCCAGACACACACACACAAACACTCTCTAACTCCCAGACACACACACAAACACTCTCTAACTCCCAGACACACACACACACGCTCTCTATCTCCCACACACACACACACACTCTCTAACTCCTAGACACACACACAAACACTCTCTAACTTCCAGACACACGCACAAACACTCTCTAACTCCCAGACACACACACATACACTCTCTAACTCGTTGACACACATACACACACACAACCTCTCTCTAACTCCCAGACAGCACAAACACACACTCTAACTCCCAGACACACACTCACACACACAAACACTCTCTAACTCCTAGACACACACATAAACACTCTCTAACTCCCAGACACACACACACACACACTCTCTAACTCCCAGACACACACTCTCTAACTCCCAGACACGCACCCACACATACTCTCTAACTCCCAGACACACACACACACTCTCTAAATACCAGACACACACACACACACTCTAATTCCCAGATACACACACACTCTCTAACTCCCAGACACACACACACACACACACACACACAGATACACACACACTCTAACTCCTTGACACACACACAGACACAACCTCTCACTAACTCCCAAACACACACAAACACACACTCTAACTCCCAGACACACACTAACACACACAGAAACACTCTCTAACTCCCAGACACACACATAGACACGCTCTAACTCCCAGACACACACGCACTCTCTAACTCCCAGACACACTCTCTCTAACTCCCAGACACACACACACATACTCTCTAACTCCCAGACACACACACAAACACTCGCTAACCCCCAGACACACACACACACACACTCTCTAAATACCAGACACACACACACACATACTCTAACTTTCAGATACACATACACACACCCTCTAACTCCCAGACACACAGACACACGCATCACACACACTTTAACTCCCAGACAAACACACACCCACTCTCTAACTCCAAGACACACACACACTCACGCACACACACTCTCGAACTCCCAGACACACAGACAAACACACACTCTCTAACTCCCAGACACACTCACACAGTGTCTTTCACTCCCAGACACACACACACACACAAACACACACACACACACACACTCACAGACACACACCCTCTTACTCCCACACACACACACTCTCTACCTCCCAGACACACACACACACACTGTCTAACTCCCATACACATACACAAACACTCTCTAACTCCCAGACACACACACACACGCTCTCTATCTCCCACACACACACACACACTCTCTAACTCCTAGACACACACACAAACACTCTCTAACTTCCAGACACACGCACAAACACTCTCTAACTCCCAGACACACACACATACACTCTCTAACTCGTTGACACACATACACACACACAACCTCTCTCTAACTCCCAGACAGCACAAACACACACTCTAACTCCCAGACACACACTCACACACACAAACACTCTCTAACTCCTAGACACACACATAAACACTCTCTAACTCCCAGACACACACACACACACTCTCTAACTCCCAGACACACACTCTCTAACTCCCAGACACGCACCCACACATACTCTCTAACTCCCAGACACACACACACACTCTCTAAATACCAGACACACACACACACACTCTAATTCCCAGATACACACACACTCTCTAACTCCCAGACACACACACACACACACACACACACACAGATACACACACACTCTAACTCCTTGACACACACACAGACACAACCTCTCACTAACTCCCAAACACACACAAACACACACTCTAACTCCCAGACACACACTAACACACACAGAAACACTCTCTAACTCCCAGACACACACATAGACACGCTCTAACTCCCAGACACACACGCACTCTCTAACTCCCAGACACACTCTCTCTAACTCCCAGACACACACACACATACTCTCTAACTCCCAGACACACACACAAACACTCGCTAACCCCCAGACACACACACACACACACTCTCTAAATACCAGACACACACACACACATACTCTAACTTTCAGATACACATACACACACCCTCTAACTCCCAGACACACAGACACACGCATCACACACACTTTAACTCCCAGACAAACACACACCCACTCTCTAACTCCAAGACACACACACACTCACGCACACACACTCTCGAACTCCCAGACACACAGACAAACACACACTCTCTAACTCCCAGACACACTCACACAGTGTCTCTAACTCCCAGACACACTCACACACACACACACACTCACAGACACACACCCTCTTACTCCCACACACACACACTCTCTACCTCCCAGACACACACACACACACTGTCTAACTCCCATACACATACACAAACACTCTCTAACTCCCAGACACACACAAAGACTCTCCAACTCCCAGACACACACAGACACACTCTCTCACTCCCAGGCACACACACACACACACACTCTAACTCCCACACACACACACACACACACACACACAAAAACACTCTCTAACTCCCAGACAAACACAAACACTCTCTCACTCCCAGACACACACACACACACACACACACACCCAAACACTATCTAACTCCCAGACAAACACACAAACAATCTCTAACTCCCAGGCACACACACAAACACGTTCTAACTCCCAGACAAACACACACATACACTCTCTAACTCCCAGACACACACACACACACAAGCACACTCTAACTCCCAGACACACACTCTCTAACTCCCAGACACACACACACACACACTCTCTCTAATTCCCAGAAACACACACACACTCTCTCTAACACACAGACACACACACACACACACTCTAACTCCCAGACACACACACACACACACTCTCTAACTCCCACACACACACTCTCTAACTTCCAGATACACGCACAAACACTCTCTAACTCCCAGACACACACATACACTCTCTAACTCGTTGACACACATACACACACACAACCTCTCTCTAACTCCCAGACAGCACAAACACACACTCTAACTCCCAGACACACACTCACACACACAAACACTCTCTAACTCCTAGACACACACATAAACACTCTCTAACTCCCAGACACACACACACACACACTCTCTAACTCCCAGACACACACTCTCTAACTCCCAGACACGCACCCACACATACTCTCTAACTCCCAGACACACACACACACTCTCTCTAAATACCAGACACACACACACACACACACTCTAATTCCCAGATACACACACACTCTCTAACTCCCAGACACACACACACACACACACACACACACACAGATACACACACTCTCTAACTCCTTGACACACACACAGACACAACCTCTCACTAACTCCCAAACATACACAAACACACACTCTAACTCCCAGACACACACTAACACACACAGAAACACTCTCTAACTCCCAGACACACACATAGACACGCTCTAACTCCCAGACACACACGCACTCTCTAACTCCCAGACACACACTCTCTAACTCCCAGACACACACACACATACTCTCTAACTCCCAGACACACACACAAACACTCGCTAACCCCCAGACACACACACACACACTCTCTAAATACCAGACACACACACACACATACTCTAACTCCCAGATACACACACACACACCCTCTAACTCCCAGACACACAGACACACGCATCACACACACTTTAACTCCCAGACAAACACACACCCACTCTCTAACTCCAAGACACACACACACTCACGCACACACACTCTCGAACTCCCAGACATGCAGACAAACCCACACTCTCTAACTCCCAGACACACTCTCACACACACACACACACTCACAGACACACACCCTCTTACTCCCACACACACACACTCTCTACCTCCCAGACACACACACACACACTGTCTAACTCCCATACACATACACAAACACTCTCTAACTCCCAGACACACACAAAGACTCTCCAACTCCCAGACACACACAGACACACTCTCTCACTCCCAGGCACACACACACACACACACTCTAACTCCCACACACACACACACACACACACACACAAAAACACTCTCTAACTCCCAGACAAACACAAACACTCTCTCACTCCCAGACACACACACACACACACACACACCCAAACACTATCTAACTCCCAGACAAACACACAAACAATCTCTAACTCCCAGGCACACACACAAACACGTTCTAACTCCCAGACAAACACACACATACACTCTCTAACTCCCAGACACACACACACACACAAGCACACTCTAACTCCCAGACACACACTCTCTAACTCCCAGACACACACACACACACACTCTCTCTAATTCCCAGAAACACACACACACTCTCTCTAAC
>JANJGN010000002.1:71651017-71656017 GCA_026770705.1 Isurus oxyrinchus
CTCTATCTCCCACACACACACACACTCTCCAACTCCTAGACACACACACAAACACTCTCTAACTTCCAGATACACGCACAAACACTCTCTAACTCCCAGACACACACACATACACTCTCTAACTCGTTGACACACATACACACACACAACCTCTCTCTAACTCCCAGACAGCACAAACACACACTCTAACTCCCAGACACACACTCACACACACAAACACTCTCTAACTCCTAGACACACACATAAACACTCTCTAACTCCCAGACACACACACACACACACTCTCTAACTCCCAGACACACACTCTCTAACTCCCAGACACGCACCCACACATACTCTCTAACTCCCAGACACACACACACACACTCTCTAAATACCAGACACACACACACACACACACACTCTAATTCCCAGATACACACACACTCTCTAACTCCCAGACACACACACACACACACACACACACAGATACACACACTCTCTAACTCCTTGACACACACACAGACACAACCTCTCACTAACTCCCAAACATACACAAACACACACTCTAACTCCCAGACACACACTAACACACACAGAAACACTCTCTAACTCCCAGACACACACATAGACACGCTCTAACTCCCAGACACACACGCACTCTCTAACTCCCAGACACACACTCTCTAACTCCCAGACACACACACACATACTCTCTAACTCCCAGACACACACACAAACACTCGCTAACCCCCAGACACACACACACACACTCTCTAAATACCAGACACACACACACACATACTCTAACTCCCAGATACACACACACACACCCTCTAACTCCCAGACACACAGACACACGCATCACACACACTTTAACTCCCAGACAAACACACACCCACTCTCTAACTCCAAGACACACACACACTCACGCACACACACTCTCGAACTCCCAGACATGCAGACAAACACACACTCTCTAACTCCCAGACACACTCACACACACACACACACACTCACAGACACACACCCTCTTACTCCCACACACACACACTCTCTACCTCCCAGACACACACACACACACTGTCTAACTCCCATACACATACACAAACACTCTCTAACTCCCAGACACACACAAAGACTCTCCAACTCCCAGACACACACAGACACACTCTCTCACTCCCAGGCACACACACACACACACACTCTAACTCCCACACACACACACACACACACACACACAAAAACACTCTCTAACTCCCAGACAAACACAAACACTCTCTCACTCCCAGACACACACACACACACACACACACACACACCCAAACACTATCTAACTCCCAGACAAACACACAAACAATCTCTAACTCCCAGGCACACACACAAACACGTTCTAACTCCCAGACAAACACACACATACACTCTCTAACTCCCAGACACACACACACACACAAGCACACTCTAACTCCCAGACACACACTCTCTAACTCCCAGACACACACACACACACACTCTCTCTAATTCCCAGAAACACACACACACTCTCTCTAACACACAGACACACACACACACACACTCTAACTCCCAGACACACACACACACACACTCTCTAACTCCCACACACACACTCTCGAACTCCCACACACACACTCATAACTCCCAGACACACACACACACACACACTCTCTAACTCCCAGACACACACTCTCTAACTCACAGACACACACACACACTCACACACACAAACACTCTCTGACTCCCAGACACACAGACACACACACAATCTCTAATTACCAGACCCACACACACACACAATCTAACTCCCAGATACACACACACACTCTCTAACTCCCAGACACACACACACACACACACACACACACTCACACACACAAACACACACTCTAACTCTCAGACACACACACAATCTCTTACTCCCAGACACACACGTACACACTCTCTTACTCCCACACACAAACTCTCTAACTCCCAGACAGACAAACACACATACTCTCTAACTCCCAGACACACACGCTCTAACACCCAGACACACACACACACACTCTCTTACTCCCAGACACACACTCTCTAACTCCCAGACACACACACATACACTCTCTCTAATTCCCAGAAACACACACACACTCTCTCTAACACACAGGCACACACACACACACACACTCTAACTCCCAGACACACACACACACACTCTCTAACTCCCACACACACACTCTCTAACTCCCATACACACACTCATAACTCCCAGACACACACACACACACACACACTCTCTAACTCCCAGACACACACTCTCTAACTCGCAGACACACACACACACTCTAACTCCCACACAAACACTTTCTAACATCCAGACACACACGCACACACTCTAACTCCCAGACACACACTCTCTAACTCCCAGACACACACACACAAACAAACACACAAACACGCTCTAACTCCCAGACACACACACAAACACTCTCTCTAACTCCCAGACACACACACACACTCTCTAACTGCCAGGCACACACACACACTCTCTCTAACTCCCACACACACACACACACACACTTTCTCTAACACCCAGACACACACACACACACGCTTTCATACTCCCAGACACGCACACACACAAACAGACTCTCTAACTCCTAGACACACACACAAACACTCCCTTACTCCCAGACACACACTCAAAACACTCTCTAAGTCCCAGACTCACGCACAAACACTCTCTCAATCCCAGACACACGCACACACAAAGACACTCCAACTCCCACACGCACACACAAACACACTCTAACTCCCACACGCACACACAAACATTCTCTAACTCCCAGACACACACACACAAACACTCTCTAACTCCCAGACACACACACAAACACTCTCTAACTCCCAGACACACACACACACGCTCTCTATCTCCCACACACACACACACACTCTCTAACTCCTAGACACACACACAAACACTCTCTAACTTCCAGACACACGCACAAACACTCTCTAACTCCCAGACACACACACATACACTCTCTAACTCGTTGACACACATACACACACACAACCTCTCTCTAACTCCCAGACAGCACAAACACACACTCTAACTCCCAGACACACACTCACACACACAAACACTCTCTAACTCCTAGACACACACATAAACACTCTCTAACTCCCAGACACACACACACACACTCTCTAACTCCCAGACACACACTCTCTAACTCCCAGACACGCACCCACACATACTCTCTAACTCCCAGACACACACACACACTCTCTAAATACCAGACACACACACACACACTCTAATTCCCAGATACACACACACTCTCTAACTCCCAGACACACACACACACACACACACACACACAGATACACACACACTCTAACCCCTTGACACACACACAGACACAACCTCTCACTAACTCCCAAACACACACAAACACACACTCTAACTCCCAGACACACACTAACACACACAGAAACACTCTCTAACTCCCAGACACACACATAGACACGCTCTAACTCCCAGACACACACGCACTCTCTAACTCCCAGACACACTCTCTCTAACTCCCAGACACACACACACATACTCTCTAACTCCCAGACACACACACAAACACTCGCTAACCCCCAGACACACACACACACACACTCTCTAAATACCAGACACACACACACACATACTCTAAACTTTCAGATACACATACACACACCCTCTAACTCCCAGACACACAGACACACGCATCACACACACTTTAACTCCCAGACAAACACACACCCACTCTCTAACTCCAAGACACACACACACTCACGCACACACACTCTCGAACTCCCAGACACACAGACAAACACACACTCTCTAACTCCCAGACACACTCACACAGTGTCTCTCACTCCCAGACACACACACACACACACACACACACACACACACACACACTCACAGACACACACCCTCTTACTCCCACACACACACACTCTCTACCTCCCAGACACACACACCTCACACTGTCTAACTCCCATACACATACACAAACACTCTCTAACTCCCAGACACACACACACACGCTCTCTATCTCCCACACACACACACACACTCTCTAACTCCTAGACACACACACAAACACTCTCTAACTTCCAGATACACGCACAAACACTCTCTAACTCCCAGACACACACACATACACTCTCTAACTCGTTGACACACATACACACACACAACCTCTCTCTAACTCCCAGACAGCACAAACACACACTCTAACTCCCAGACACACACTCACACACACAAACACTCTCTAACTCCTAGACACACACATAAACACTCTCTAACTCCCAGACACACACACACACACACTCTCTAACTCCCAGACACACACTCTCTAACTCCCAGACACGCACCCACACATACTCTCTAACTCCCAGACACACACACACACACTCTCTAAATACCAGACACACACACACACACACACTCTAATTCCCAGATACACACACACTCTCTAACTCCCAGACACACACACACACACACACACACACAGATACACACACACTCTAACTCCTTGACACACACACAGACACAACCTCTCACTAACTCCCAAACATACACAAACACACACTCTAACTCCCAGACACACACTAACACTCACAGAAACACTCTCTAACTCCCAGATACACACATAGACACGCTCTAACTCCCAGACACACACGCACTCTCTAACTCCCAGACACACACTCTCTAACTCCCAGACACACACACACATACTCTCTAACTCCCAGACACACACACAAACACTCGCTAACCCCCAGACACACACACACACACTCTCTAAATACCAGACACACACACACACATACTCTAACTCCCAGATACACACACACACACCCTCTAACTCCCAGACACACAGACACACACATCACACACACTTTAACTCCCAGACAAACACACACCCACTCTCTAACTCCAAGACACACACACACTCACGCACACACACTCTCGAACTCCC
>JANJGN010000002.1:71661017-71663517 GCA_026770705.1 Isurus oxyrinchus
TCCCAAACACACACAAACACACACTCTAACTCCCAGACACACACTAACACACACAGAAACACTCTCTCACTCCCAGACACACACATAGACACGCTCTAACTCCCAGACACACACGCACTCTCTAACTCCCAGACACACTCTCTCTAACTCCCAGACACACACACACATACTCTCTAACTCCCAGACACACACACAAACACTCGCTAACCCCCAGACACACACACACACACTCTCTAAATACCAGACACACACACACACATACTCTAACTCCCAGATACACATACACACACCCTCTAACTCCCAGACACACAGACACACGCATCACACACACTTTAACTCCCAGACAAACACACACCCACTCTCTAACTCCAAGACACACACACACTCACGCACACACACTCTCGAACTCCCAGACACGCAGACAAACACACACTCTCTAACTCCCAGACACACTCACACACACACACACACTCACAGACACACACCCTCTTACTCCCACACACACACACTCTCTACCTCCCAGACACACACACACACACTGTCTAACTCCCATACACATACACAAACACTCTCTAACTCCCAGACACACACAAAGACTCTCCAACTCCCAGACACACACAGACACACTCTCTCACTCCCAGGCACACACACACACACACACTCTAACTCCCACACACACACACACACACACACACACAAAAACACTCTCTAACTCCCAGACAAACACAAACACTCTCTCACTCCCAGACACACACACACACACACACACACCCAAACACTATCTAACTCCCAGACAAACACACAAACAATCTCTAACTCCCAGGCACACACACAAACACGTTCTAACTCCCAGACAAACACACACATACACTCTCTAACTCCCAGACACACACACACACACAAGCACACTCTAACTCCCAGACACACACTCTCTAACTCCCAGACACACACACACACACACTCTCTCTAATTCCCAGAAACACACACACACTCTCTCTAACACACACACACACACACACACACACTCTAACTCCCAGACACACACACACACACACTCTCTAACTCCCACACACACACTCTCGAACTCCCACACACACACTCATAACTCCCAGACACACACACACACACACTCTCTAACTCCCAGACACACACTCTCTAACTCACAGACACACACACACACTCACACACACAAACACTCTCTGACTCCCAGACACACACACACACACAATCTCTAATTACCAGACCCACACACACACACAATCTAACTCCCAGATACACACACACACTCTCTAACTCCCAGACACACACACACACACACACACACACTCACACACACAAACACACACTCTAACTCTCAGACACACACACAATCTCTTACTCCCAGACACACACGCACACACTCTCTTACTCCCACACACAAACTCTCTAACTCCCAGACAGACAAACACACATACTCTCTAACTCCCAGACACACACGCTCTAACACCCAGACACACACACAGACTCTAACTGCCACACGCACACTCTCTAACTGCCAGACACACACACACACACACACACAGACACACTCTAACTCCCTGGCACACACACACACAACACACACACACAAACACTCTCTAAGTCCCAGACTCACACACAAACACTCTCCTCTCCCAGACACACACACACACACTCTCTTACTCCCAGACACACACTCTCTAACTCCCAGACACACACACATACACTCTCTCTAATTCCCAGAAACACACACACACTCTCTCTAACACACAGGCACACACACACACACTCTAACTCCCAGACACACACACACACACACTCTAACTCCCAGACACACACACACTCTCTAACTCCCACACACACACTCTCTAACTCCCATACACACACTCATAACTCCCACACACACACACACACACACACACACACACTCTCTAACTCCCAGACACACACTCTCTAACTCGCAGACACACACACACACTCTAACTCCCACACAAACACTTTCTAACATCCAGACACACACGCACACACTCTAACTCCCAGACACACACTCTCTAACTCCCAGACACACACACACACTCTCTAACTGCCAGGCACACACACACACTCTCTCTAACTCCCACACACACACACACACACTTTCTCTAACACCCAGACACACACACACACACGCTTTCACACTCCCAGACACGCACACACACAAACAGACTCTCTAACTCCTAGACACACACACAAACACTCCCTTACTCCCAGACACACACTCAAACACTCTCTAAGTCCCAGACTCACGCACAAACACTCTCTCAATCCCAGACACACGCACACTCTGTAACTCCCACACGCTCACACACACTCTCTAAATCCCAGACACACGCACACACAAAGACACTCTAACTCCCAGACGCACACACAAACACACTCTAACTCCCACACGCACACACAAACATTCTCTAACTCCCAGACACACACACACAAACACTCTCTAACTCCCAGACACACACACACA